>PVIJ01006704.1:0-89381 GCA_004024925.1 Scalopus aquaticus
AAAAAAAAAAAAAAAAAAAAAAAGAAGAAGAAGAAGAAAGAAAGAAAAAAGTGGGGGCTGGGATCGTTACATGAGACCAAAAATTAAGCTTCTTTCATCAATATCAGTATTAAAATAACACATCTTCTTTAAAGCGCTTGAAAGATTGGATAGGGAAAAACAAAACACCACACACCACAAAACAAAATCCAACCGATGCGGGATCCTACGATTTACGTAACATCACAAACTTGCAAAAGGCAAAAATCAGAAGCAAAAATCCGAAAATCACCAAAAATACAACCAAAAATCCCAAGCCACCACTCCAAAAAAATAAAAAAAAAACACCTGCCCCAAATAAAAATAATGGACCCACCGAAAACTGCTTGACAAATATTTTTCTCGTGGTGCCTAAGATTCTGGCTGGAAAGAGCTGTTGGTGTTTACTGTTTTTTCTCTTACTCGCCTCTAAACCTACAATATATAACAGACTTTTTCCAACGGTTCGAGCCTCTCACTCCCTTTTGTGTACTTAGCTCAAGGAGCTGCGTTTATGGGTAAGAGAGGAGGAATTAGCCCCAGACCCCGGGAAAGCAAAGCGCACTCCCCCTCTTATGTCACCGAATAGCAAATTAGTTCTCAGAATTCCAGAGGCCGAGCTTTGCTACAGCGAAGACGCCGACGTCACAGAGGGAAGCCCACGTGACTGTGGCGGAGCAGGCCGTACCATCGTCCCGGGCCCGAGGAGGGAGGGACGCCGTCTGGCCCCTCTAGCTTTGGACCGAAACTTCCAAATCTGAGACAGCCGGCCCGTGAGCACCCCGAAATATACCGAAAAGTAGAAAAATATTGTGACTTTGACAGCTTTTTATGAGCCAGAGGAGGCAAAAGTCCCGCGGAGCTGACACCGAGTCCTCCCCTGCTACGTAGCAGTGGTAAAGCCCGCAGCTCAAATTCCGAGAATTGAGCTCTGTTGATTCTTAGAACTGGGGTTCTTAGAAGTGGTGATGCAAGAAGTTTCTAGGAAAGGCCGGACACCAGGTGATTATTGCTGTTGCTGCCGCCGCTGCTGCTGCTGCCGCCGCCGCCGCTGTTGCCGCTGGTGCCGCTGCCGCCGCCGCTGCTCATGATCATTATTTTACCTTTTAATTCTTTTTTTTTCCGCTCTTGCCAAATGCTTTGGCTCCAAGTTTCCTATGTGTATCTATTGATATAAATGTATATATTTATTTATTCTAGTTGTCAGGTGTTAAAATAAATACCGAAGATTAGCCCCCCGTCTCTCCCACTCTAGGATATAGATTTTTATATATTTATTATTTTATTCTTGTTGTCTTTGAGTGAATCGGCCGGTTTGGGGAGGCTTTTGCCACCCTCCCTGGTGTTGTTTTGGTTTTTGAAAAGGAGGTGGAAGAGAGAGGAAGGAGGGGAATTAGGGGCGGCCGAAGCAGTGAGGACGAGACAGTGTTTGGGGGGTGATTGGGGCAAGTCTGGGGGCTGTCTGGCCGCAGACAGCGGAGAGGACGCGCGCTCGCGCTCTCGCTCTTTCTGCTGCTGCTTGCGTTCGGCTTGTGATCTCGCTGGATTCGTGCGGCTGTGTTTGTTCCCTCTTTCTCGCTTGCAAACTGCCTTCTTTGCTCCCTCACTCCAGCCACCCCTTCCCTTCTCCCTCCACCTCTCCCTCGCCTCTCCTCTCTTCCCCTCTCCCGTCCTTCTTGGTAACTCCGGGAGGCGAGGAGGGAGGCTGCCCGCTCGCTCGCCTCGCTGGCTCCCTTCCACCGGCCTCGGTCCTCCAGATTCCCTGCCTCCCTGCCGAGATTTGGGAAGAAAAATGCAACCCGAACTCCTCGGGTTTTTCCCCCCATAAACCCAGATGAAGTGTCGTTTCTATTATTTCCTTTCAGAGTCGTGATCTTCCTAACGAGAGCCGAGTGTTTTGGTGTCTCCTTCCCCTGTGTTTTGGGGAGCTTTAGCTTGCCTGGGGGCGGGGATGTTGAATACTTTGAAAATTATTCTTTCTTGGTTGCAGTCGAGGGAGTCGGGAGCCCGCGCGCTCCTTCTCCCTATCCGAAGGAGTGAAGCTGATGGCGGGACAGAGATTTGGAAGTGGGGGGTGGGAAAAGGGTGCGCGTTTGCACCTGCGGTGCGGTTCAGCTTGCAGGGGCTTAGGGAACCTCACAGGGTCGCCCAGCCAAGCGGGGAGGTGGCGGGATTTCTGGCGGTCGCGGTGTTTGTATTTAGGGCGCTGCGTGACTCCTTGTTCGCTCCCAATGGCTGTTCCCCTCTTTCCTAAATTTCATTTCCCCCGTGGTGCAAGCTTTGTAAAAAGACAACAGCGAGCCTGAGAGTAACTAACGTCAGGCTTCGGATTCTTGAGGTCCTTGCACAGGACAAGGGGAAAAACAAACAGCCCAGCCCGGGATCCTGCGTGCAAGACCCGGGAGGAGGAAAGGACACTTTGTGGGTCTGGTTGGGGGACTGAGCTCGATGAGGGCACGCGGGCGCGAAAGGGAGATCTTTGTGAGTGATTTTGCAAAAACGAATGGCGAGGTTGGTTGGATTTGCAACCTGTGGCTCCTCGAGGGAGTAGGAATGGGGGAAGGCGGCAGCGGCGGCGGCGGCCCGGGGCGGGAGCGGGAGCGGGTAGGGAGTTGGAGCCTCGGAAATAGGCAGTGCTGGGGGCTGCGGGAGCGAAGGGCCACCCCGCTGCCTGATGTAGTGGCCAGGGTAAATGTCTTGAAAACTGTGGATTGCATTGCCTTTATGATGCCGTGTTATTGGAACTCTGTCGAAAAATGGAACTAGTGTTGCAATGAGTTTTAAGCTCTCCCCATGGAAAACAAACACAGCCCAACAGCTTAAAAAAAGAAAAGAAAAAGATCCTATGTTGTGCACCTTCTCGCAATTGTTAAGACTTGGTGGTGGGGGTACTGACAGCTGAAGGAGATGTGGATGAGCCCAAATAGGGTGCTGAAAAAGTTCTGTTTCTGGGTCCCTGACCGCCTCAGAAAGCTAGCTGGTCATCTCCCCAGAAAACTGTTTCAATTTTTATGGATTTTTCAATAATCATATAGTTTCCAGGAGAAAAATCTTGTAATGCCCTACTCTCTCTTTCTCTCTTTTTAAGTACAATGAGTATCAATTGATGTATTTTTTACTTGGGGGTGAGGGGGAGAGAAAGTGGGGCAGGAGAGAGGGAACCAGGGAAAGGGCTGTTTAGAAATACAGTTTGTGGCTCTGAGCGATGCCACTGGCTTCCTCTACAGAGACTGCCAGTTTCCCTTTTTCTTTGCAAGGTGTGTGTGGTTTTAATAAATAACTTTAAAAAATCAAAGGGGGGCCCAGCAAGATCCGTCAGGAGACAGGTATCTATTTTGCTCACTATTTACTACCAAGAGCCTTTGGCACTGGAACAGAACCTCGTAAATCTGCAGCCCAAGTTGAAGTTCATCTGGCCCTAGTCCACACGCTATTCCTGGAGGTAGCAAACATGAGCTCAAAGGAACGAGGTGAAATCATATTCTCGCTTTAAAATACATGCTTTTTTTTTTTTTTTGGAGAAAAGATATTTGTCTCTGGAGGAGGAAGTGGAAAAGAGAATGCCAGGAGATGGGCATTCCCTTGCTAAAAACACTGTAGTTGAGTCTTCAGGCCAAAATAGAAACCTGTAGATGGGAAATATTCCTCCCTCCCCCCACTTATAAATAGAAGTTTCCAATATGCTATTTGGAAGATTTTCCAATAGTGTAGGCCCAAGCATTGGCTGATTTTCAGGATCTATTGATAGTGATAAGAAGGCTAGAAGCTGATTGTAGAAAGTGGACAACCCGGTTTTGGGGTTACCCAAAAGGAGAAAGAAGCCAGAAGCAAGAATTCTCCAATTGACCTTTTCCTCTGTGCTCAGTTCTGAAGAATTTTACCCCGTGCTTTCTTGAAAAGACTGTCCAGTTTATTCTGGGTTCGGTGGACAGGGAGGGAACTCCAAACTCTTACTTAAGCTGTCGTTTGCTGAACCTTGAAGAGTTCCAGTTATTGGTTGAGTAAATGGTAGCCATGACTAGATGTCAAAATCCTTCCTTCCCTCTCTCCCCTGCCAAGTAGCCACACTCACAACCCACTTTGTTGTGAAAAACTTAGCGATTCAGAGGAAGCGGTGTGGCAGCGCCACCCCTCGGTTGCTGAAACTCTATTTGCAGAAGTCAAATATTTGAAAAATACTGTGAAATAACCTTATGAGACAAATTTTTTCTTTAGGAAAGAGAGAGAAAACGAACTTAAAAAATACTTTGCAGCTGGTCTCTCAAACAGGGAGGAAATACTGTTTTTCAGTTAGGCTGTTGTCATTATAGGCAAAGGCGGGGGGGATGTGTGTGTGTGTGTGTGTGCGCGCGCGCGCGTTTGTCTGTGTTTATGTGCGCGGGCGCGCGGAGACGAGACAGGGACAGGGATGGGGAGGGGTTACCTAACTGGTTTTAAGTGGTGAGTTTTTGCGGAGGAAGCCCCCTTCCCTCGGATTTGACTTTTCAGGGCATCTGAATTATGCTCCCTTGTCTGACGTTGAGATATGGAGGAATGTTTTGGTGTAGAACACCATAGTGACTAGAAGTGTGTAGTTTTACTGGTGGCGACGGTCTCGCCTGGGAGGGGGTAGGGGGCTGGGAAGGGAAGTCTGTGGATGGCGTCCGGCAATGGTAAACTGGTCTTTAGCTGGGTCTGGATCCCCCTGGGAGTCCAGGCAGCGTGGTGCGTGCCGGTTTCCTGCACTGCGCAACAAGTGGGAACGTTGCCTCAGTGATCAGAGCGAGGGTGTCGTGTTGTGGCAAAACTGACGGGTTGCTCTTCGCCCCAAAGAAAGCCGGGAATGGCTCCTCCCAACCTGCCCCACCTCCCAATCGGAGACCAGAAGCCCCACCCAAAGACCAGAATTGCCTCCCCAGCCCAAACCCGGCTTAGCCTACGCTGTGAGCCAGGGTGGGACCCTGTCCTTGGCCTCCAGGGCTCCTTTTCTCCCTTGGTCATCAAGAGGAGTTTATTCCTGACTTTTCTTTGCCTGAATCTCTGCTGATACCATCTAGTGCCATTCCACTTTGGGAAGACAAGTGCACCCTTTCTCCTTCCCAATACATTCAGCCTATCGGGCAAGACAAAAAGATATCAACGTATAACACATGAACGCAGCTTACAGATACCGTGCTTTGGTTGTTAGAGGCATGAGCGTCAGGAAGAACGGAGTCACACTTAGTAAATTAAATGTTTTCCTGCATTGGCTCTGGAGGCGATCCCCCTCCCTCTAGAAGGCAAAAAAAAAAAAAAAAAGTGGGGGCAGTCGGGTGTGTAAACTGTGGCCTAGAGGTGATTTTCGGATGGGCTGAGTCTGCCACCTAATGGTAGGTCGTGGTCAAGCTCCCTGCCTTGGGCAGTGGGCCCATGGTGTCACCTTAGGGTGCCCCAGTATCCTGAGCTGGTGCTAGGACTGTCAGAGGGAGGGCACCCTCCAGTGAGGATGTTTTCTGACTTCCATCCAGAGTTCTGGTAAGGTGCATGAAAACTAGAAGCCCCTTTATGATCATATTCTCCATGGTTGCATAGCAAAAGGCTTCTACCTTCACTAAGAACCATAAAATAACCCACAAGGAACACATGCTCTCCCTGTCCCTGCCGCTGTGGCCTCTTCATGGGATGTCAATTGTGAGGCATGCTATGGGACTCTTTAAAATTGAGGAATCATACCTGGTGAGGGGGCCTGTTAGTGGTGAATTCGTGACATAACCAGGACCCGATTTTAAGCTTCTGGATTCCAGGTCAGTGACTTACAGTCAAAGGTGAATTTATCTCGGGCCCCTTTGAGGCATGTAAGAGAAAGGAGCAGCTGTCCGACTCTGATCTTAACCTCTTAGGTTTCCACAGTTGGAAACGGTTCTCAGTTGTCTTGGAGCGGGTTAGAAAGTACACCCTAAGATTTTCAGTAACAGACATAAAAAGCCTACTGTATTGCTGACGGCTGTGGGTCTCCGATCTTGGGCCTCGGACCCGTGTGTTAGATGTGGTTAAGGCCCAGTCTCTGGACTTGCAGAGATGTTCCTTGCTGTACCAGACGCACACGTTTGAATCCTGAAATCACTGTTCCCCTTCCTTCCAAACTTTGCTTAGTGACTTGGCAAGAAATCATTTGTGTATATGTGTGTGTTGGGGGGTGGGTGTCATATGGACGGGCAGAGTGTAATCCTCGTAGAATTTGTGCCACAACAGCTTCTTAGCAAAGTTTGCTTTCTTGGAGCTCCAGACTTAAGTGGTAATTGCGCACCCGCGTGCTGGCGGCCCCTAGCGGAGGCTGTGGAGTTCACGCGCGGGAGACGCCGAGGTCTCAACCGCTCTAGTAGGGCGGAATCGATTTCAGCCTTTCCTACTGCGGAAGCTGTTGGAGGCCGCGTCGGAGAAACGCGTGTCTGTTCGTGTTGGAAAGGAATCTGGGTTGGAAACGTGTTTGAAGAGCGGTGAAGTTTGACTCATCGCTTTCCAAGGACAGTTAGTGCCTTCCATCTTCATTAACGTGAATAAAGACCTTGGCTGACTTCTGTCCAGGTCATATTTTTAAAGGCATTGTTAGTTTGGGGAGATCATGCCGCTACCCTCCCCCGCCAGTCTTTTTTTTTGCAAAGGCTGAGCTGGGTCCAGTCAGGATGACCGAGATATCTGTGCTGGGGATTTGGTTTGCTAGCTTTGTCTGCCGACTCTTTCTGGAAGGCTGTCGCGAGCCGGGAGCCTGGGGAGCGCCCCTTCTGCAGCTCCTCTTTAGACCTTGATGATAAAACACATCCCTCTATTTTATTGCATTTCCTAGAAGCTTGCAGGCTTGCAAGACCGCTGTTGGCAGGAAACGTGATAGAATTGAAAGTCAGGACATAGTGTCCCCTAACACCTCGGTCACCCCAAGCGACTGCCGAGGCCACCGCATTATCAAATTCGCTTTCATCTACTGTGGTCTCCCACCTTACCGCCCCCCCACCCCACCCCAGTCAAGAGCGCGAAGAGTGTTACCTCCTAGAACAAAAACAACTCCGCGGCTGACCCCACCCCCTACCGCCACACCACTGTGGCTAGACCCGAGCAGCTCTTGAGCTGAGCGGTTAAGAGAGAGTTCCGACCGGAGACTTGGGGCGGGTTGCACTGCAGCAGCTTCAGCCTGATTAAAATTCTTCGTCCCTCACCCTAAACGATGCTTTGAACTTACTTCCTGATTCGACTCTGGATTGTTCAGCCAATTATTGGAGTTATTAGATTACCAATAATCCAAAAGCCGACCGGGATAGAAAAGGGGGCGGGAGGAAGGGCGGAGGGCGTTTTCCAAATCTGGAAACTGTCTAAACTAGGTCAATGGGAAGAAGAGGCGGGGCGACAAGGGGGTTGTCTGTTTCAAGCGTTGATGCAGGCCTCCCTCTAGCGGTGGGCAGCGGTAAAGCAAGATTAGGTTTGAGCTTCAAAAACCACAGGACTCCTAATTTCCAATAAGTGCATTTATTTAATTTTAACCTCCCTTTCTAGATTCTCAACCCACCCCATATTAGACTTCAAGCCTCGCTTTCACCTTTATCCCACCGGCGAAAGGATAAATCCTCAAAGTAGGATTTTGTGGGGCCTAAGAAGCCTGGTCTTTGAAGACCGACCCTGACCCCGCCTCCACGGCTGAGTAGTTGCGCGGCGCAGAGTGACGCCGCTGCCAGTTTTAGGACTTGGCTGCGGCCTTAGAAGTTGCGTCTTTCGAGCCCCCACCACCCCACCTCCTAGGCCCCGAAAGCGCCTCTCTGAGCCCTGTACTAAACCCAATTAGGAGATGGCACCCAGGGGTTATAACTCCCGGGAAAGTCACGCGGAGGCGAGGCAACCTCCCAGCGCACCCGTGCGCGCCTCTGCCTAAACCTAACCGTATCTATGGGGGTTCGGAGAAATCGGATTGGAAAATCCGGAAATCTGGCCCGGCTCGGCCTGGCGGCTCCTATTCTAAAGACTTTGGGCGGAAACCGAGCTGAGTTGGGTTTCCCTTCTTGCCAACGTAGGCGGAAGGGACTTTCGGTTTATTTTTCCTCTAACTTTGTTGGGGCACCCGAGATGGAGACCTTCAGGCCTAGGGAGTCCATCTTTTTCACCGCGATGCTTCTCATAGCCACCCCTTTAAAAAAGAAAGGGGCAAACTGAGGAGGGGGAGAAAGAAGGGCTGAGCTAGGTGAACCGTGAGCGTCCTGGATGAGGCACTGACGAGGCATTGAGGGGAAAGTGTCCTCGTCTCCTCAAGCCTCCCGGCGCCCCCTCCCTCCTCGGGTGAATCCCCCGCGGTCCGCACGGCGCAGGCAGCTATCCTGGCGGCCGTCTGGGGCCGGCAGCTTCCTGGAAAGTTACTTCTCGTTGGAGCCGACGATAGGCAGAGTGTTCTGTGAAATCCGCTGAGCTGAGATCGACTCCGTTCCGGGAATGAGAGGGCTGTACCATTCCCCTCACTGCCCCCTGCCTTGGCGGCGTAACAGGAAAAAAAAAAAAAAAAAGAGGCACACACAATGTTAGCTACCGAGGTGCGCGAAAAGTTTTATTTGAATGTAACCAAATTAAGGGCAGCCACGGTCTTACCACGGGACCGCCGCCGCGCCTGCGGGGGCTTGGAGGTAGATGGGTAGCGGCGCCCGCAGAACGCCCGCGGGGGGCGGTGCCTGGCGGACAGGTACGGTGTGGCGGAGGTGGGCGCGTGAGCGCGGGCTTGCTCTGGCGCGCGGGGCTCGGGTCTGTGCCCCAGTGTGCGCGAGGGAGTGAGGCTACCTAGTGAGAAGGGCCGGAAAGGGAGGGGGGGGTCTTTCTTTTGCCTCGTCCTCTGGCTCTTAACCTCCACTCGCCCTTCGCGCTTCTCTTTTGTCTCCCTCCCCAATAGGCTGTCTTCTTTTTTTTTCCGCTCTCTCTGTTTGCTTTTTTTTTTTTCTTTGAAGGGGGTAAAGGGGATCCCCTCTTTTTATTCTCCAACTTCTTTAAAGGACCTGCCTTCTCTCCTCGTGTCTAATTGAAAATACACAGAGAAAACTCCAAGGGAGAGAAGGGGGGGGGGTTGGTGGTAGGGAAGGCAAAATTAAACTCTTACTTGGTGGTTGCTGCTGTGGCTGGGGCAGGCTGGGGGAAGTCCAGGGCTGGAGCCGCTCGCTTGTCAGTCTCTCCCTGATTGCCCTGATCTCTGGGCGCTGGTTTTTGTGCACTGAGTCCTGCGTGTGGCCTTGGTGGGATGACTGAAGCTAGCTGACAGGGTTTGTCCAGGACTTTGCTGAGAACTAGCTTTGAGATCTGGAGCAAGGCTTATCCCTAGAACATCAGGGTTTTCCCTGGAAAATCAAGGCGGTTAGGAATATCCGATGCAGTAATGGATGGGAAGAACTAGATGGTCTGTAAAAAAAGAAAAAGACTCTCAGAGTTAGTGGTGTTCCCACACCTGCAGCATCTACAAGGGAGGCACCCTCGCCCATCAAAACCCACACTCACTAGTTGTGGCAGAGTTAGTTTAGGAAGGAGTGGACTTAAAGAGGATTTGAACCTCAGTATCCGTGTTTGGGAATTGCTTGTTTGTTTCAATTCGATCTGGAATGAGTCATTGCCACTTGTCAAGGTGAAATGGCAAATCTGGGCTTCCTGTGGTTCCAAAAGTCTGTGACTGGAAATCCACAAGCAAGCTGGTTTGAAACTGGTTAAAGGGCAGTCGTAGGTATTCCAGAAGTACTTCGGGATTCTTCCATACAGGGAGAGGAGAGGTTTATAAACCTCACCTGTGTCTTCAGCATTCTTTTTCAAAGGAGACAATCATTGAATGGAATCTTTTGGTGAGGACCAATTTAGTGGCTCTCTTCACGCACCCTGAGGTAGAATGGGGAGAGGAGGAAATAGGTTCTTTTGTCTTTTTCTGTCCTCTCCCTTCCCCCATTTTCTTCCCCATCCCCACTCACTCACATGCACACACTAACCTTGAAGCCGATGAGATTGAGTGACTGGCACTTGGGACCACAGAGAAATGTCAGAGTGTTTGGTTACAGACTCAAGGAAACCTCCCATTTTAGAGTGCTCATTTGGTAAGACTCAGCAGCCTGGAATGGGGGCAAAGTGTTTGCGTGGGGGAAGGAACTTAAAAATGAGATTCACCCACATCAGGGTGCTGTCCTGCATGTTGTACAGCACGTAGGCTGATTTGGAAAGGGGACAGGAATTTGAGCCAGAAGACCTAGGGGCCGGGCCACTATCCATCCGTGTGGCCTAACATGACCTTCTTGGCCTCAGGCCCCTTTACTCAGAAAATAGCTCTAAAGTACTAGACTTTTTAAAAAGGCGAGGGGGGGAAGGGTTCAAGTATTTTGTTTTGCAGCTCACATGTGGTCCTGAATAAGAACCTTACACCTGTGCTTTACGTTATTTAGTTTTGGAGAAATTCATTGGAGAGGGTACATTTTTGTGTGTGCTCTCTGGCCAGTTCTCAGCTAACCACACAGTTAAAGCTTTCACCAGGAGGGAGAAGTACAAACTTGGAAGTTGGTAGCACTGTATGTGGTCTTAGACCCAGGAGGGAAGGGAGAGGAAACTTGGAAGAAGGCAACGATTCTCAAGAAAAGCATGGCTATGCCATCTCAGGTTGTGTTCTGCAGATTCCATATTCAGTCTTAAGTGCTTCAGATGGTCAGGAAACCCTACCTGGCTGTTGTTCCTGAACAAGTCCCTTAAAGCCCCAAGTCTCAGTCTTATCACCTGTGAAATAGGAATAAAGACATTGGCTCTATCAGCCTTGCAGAATCATTCTAAGACTTGAAAGATACTATTTAGCAGGTTCTGAAAAACAACCGGGGTTTTTAGGTCCCTGTATGACCATCCTCATTAATACTGAAAGAAACACTTTTCTTATTTTTTCTTTCATGTAAACTCAAGTGCCCTTTGGATGTTACAACATTTTACTTTGAGAAAGGAGATATATGTGTATATTTATATGCTATCAATGTATGAAGTTGTATTCCCATTACTCAGGGTAAAAACATTATCGCAGAGCCTTGGGTGGCTGTTGTTTCTGGAAGAGCAGAGCTGGGAAAATGTTTGCTAGCTTGTGGGTAAAACCGCACCAGCTGGTAGGCTGCAACTATCAAAGTAACACTAAGTACATGCATCCTAAAATAAGATGACAGTGGACAATCTTACATTCATTAAATCGATTTCTGTTTGCTTTCTTCTCTTCCCTGCAGATTTTAAGCAAAATTTGGGACTGTGAATCAAGGCATTGGGTAAGCAGATCGAATTATATGCTTTCAAATGTTGTGGGCAAACTGTTTTCTTTTGAATTTGCCAGTGCAATGTGTTTCTGTGAACTTTGCGACTTCTCATTAAATGAGATAAAAGCTGATTCCCTCTCTGTCACTCCCAGGTCTCAACCCTTTACCCCTGCACTAGACTGTCTTAACATGTGTGGGGTCATTTATTACCTACTCATTTCTTAGTTCCGATTAATTTAGCCACCTACTATGCACCAACAACATGCCCAGTACATTGAAACAACTCTGAAGCCCAGTAGAAGACACTGACAGATGGTGGGTGGGACCATGGCATGAGATGATAAGAATGACAGAAGAATAGCTGAGATTTTTTGAGGACCTACTATGGACCTGGCACATAGCTTTAATTTTACAACCACATAGGTATTACTACTCTCATTTTGGGAAAGCAAAGCCCAGAAGCAGCTTGCCCCAGGTTAGTCAGCTAACAAAAGGTAAAGCTAGCTTGCTAACCTTCGAAGTGTGGTTTCTCTCCCCTGCAATACACATACTGCCTCTCAGTGCTGGCAAGGTATTTGGTATGTATACCAAAATATTCTTCTCCCTAAAGGACTTTCTATTCCCATATATTTCTGCTCTTATAGATGTAAAGAATAATGGACCTTTAATTGTTTGAAGCTTATCACAAGGAACCTCAGTTTGCATCCAGTGTGTTGGCAGGTTGAACCACCTGCTCTCAGACTAGTGGAAGCAGGATCCGGAGGAGTAACGGGATTTTGATCATTTTTTTAGGTGAAGACAAAATGGCATCGCCGGCGGACAGCTGTATTCAGTTCACCCGCCACGCCAGTGATGTTCTCCTCAACCTTAATCGCCTCCGGAGCCGTGACATCTTGACTGATGTTGTCATAGTCGTGAGCCGAGAGCAGTTTAGAGCCCATAAGACGGTCCTCATGGCCTGCAGGTGAGGGGTCTGGAAGGGAAAAGTAGATGAGTAAAAGGGGATTGGGGGGAACCTGTAGGCCTTTTGCTTTTTGGGATTACGTCACTTATCTCCAGATCTCAGTGTGTGGCTTAGCAGCATTGGTTCCCAGGAAGAATGCACATATTTTTAGAAAAGAGTTTCTGTTTTGTGGGAATCAAGTGAGAAAAAAATCACATACTATCTCGAGAAGGGATGTGTTTGGGTGCAAACATGGAGAATAACTTAAGTTAACCAATGTAAAAATGAAATATGCAGAGTTCTGAAATATTTTATGCAAGTTATTTTGAAATCTTGCTCTTTTATCCTCTAGTTGTATTTATTTTATGTTGTAACTGTGTTTCCATGCGTGTTTCAGGACACATGTAAGACAGTGAGAGTGAGCCAGCTAATACTTCATATATGACAAGAATTTCAAGTGTTCAGGGCCGTTTTTTACCGCACCGTCTCTGGATCTGCACAGTGGCCCCCTGTGTTATGGGTGACACGATTACCTCCATTTTCAGAATGGAGATGTAGACAGGTGAAGTGATGTAGTCAGGGATCTCTGTTGCTCGTGGAGAAGTTATTCGGCATCTATAACAAGCACCTGCTCTTCAGTTGTAGTGAGAAGAGGCTTATAGGATTGTGAAAATAGTAGAGAGTGCTAACTGCATGCCAGGTATCACCCGATACCCTCTGTATTTTCTTTCGTGCCTCAACCCAATGAGATAAACATGATTCATCCTGCTTTGCAGATAAAGAGTTAAATATTTTCCCCAAGGTCACATAACTCCTTACTGGTTGAAGTTTGACTTGTAGCTGGCAACTCTCTCAATAAGAATAGCATTGAGATGATAACCCAGAATCCTGGCTTTTAACGGAAGACATTTTTCTCCACCAGATACTCGGGTCAGGGATGCAGGACCTGCGATTTCACTTGGATCATCTAGGAATATTGACCTGATGACAGTCCATGGACTTTTAGAAAATCAGTTAATAGGAAAACAAGGTTTCGTGACTTTTGAGAAAATCACTTAAACCGCTATTATTTTCCTCCCATTTGTAAAGAGGTAGAATGATACTATCTACCTTGCAGATTGTGAGGAAACAGCAGGATGTATGTACATGACTCCCTGGCATTTAGTGTGTGCTATTAATTGCCATAGAAGCTCCAGAGCTTGGCCCATGGGAGAAGGGCAGAGCTTCTATCCCACCATAACAGTAATTGATCCCAGATTCTACTTGTCTGTTATAATGAGACATGTGTTTTTGTTTTTTCTTTTTTACAGTGGCCTCTTCTATAGCATCTTCACAGACCAGTTGAAATGCAACCTCAGCGTGATCAATTTGGATCCTGAGATCAACCCTGAGGGGTTCTGCATCCTCCTGGACTTCATGTACACATCCCGGCTCAATTTGCGGGAGGGCAACATCATGGCTGTGATGGCCACAGCCATGTACCTGCAGATGGAGCATGTCGTGGACACTTGCAGGAAGTTTATCAAAGCCAGGTGAGTGACACCTAGAAGGAAACCTTGGAGTTGGAGGGGGTCAGAAAGCCTTGATAAGCATGCATGCAGAACAACTCTTCTGTCATAGGCCAGCGGGACTAGTGGAAATACTACATTTCCATAAATTTTGTAAACTTTGGCCCTTCCTGACTCCTTTGCTTCAGGCACACTGGACTCATTGCTGCTCTCCAGACAGGTCTTGTGCATTCCACCCCTTGCTCTCTTCCATTCACTCGATCTGCCCTTTCTTCCGCTCATCCTTCAGGCCAAGCTTGGATGCCAAACTTGGATGCCAGGCTCCTCCATGGACATTTTTAGGATTATCACTCTCTTCCCTCAGCCTTTCCTCTGTGTTCCAAGGCCTTTTGCTGACCTCCACACTGTCCTTCCAGTTTAACTATTTGAATGTGTGCTTTAGTTTTCCTTTGGACTTCTATGATAACTATTGACATATGTGTCTTAGTAGCCTTACCAGACTGCAGGAGGCTTCACACATCTTTTATGTCACTCTTATTAAAGAGGATATTTTTTGAGTTAAATGAGTTCACTGTGGCTAAGCCCCTACCTGAGGGCTGGTGAGACATGCCCGTCATTAAAAGGTGAGCAACCTGAGAACCAAAGTGAAGAGCTCAGGCAAGGAACAGAGACTCAGGACTTGCCTTCTTTAGAACCATTGAACTCAGCTGCCCTAGGATGATTGCATCCCTTCTTAAGCAGAAGGGTTTTCAACCTGAACACCTCCAGAAGCCAGGAACTCAGTGTTCCAGAGCTATAGCCTCTCTTGGACAGATAGGGAGCTCCTCTTTATGACGAGTTGAAATCTGGCTCCCTTAACCTTCACTCATCAGTTCTAGCTCTGTTAACTGTGATAATGTTGAGCTGGCCTACTTTTGGCCCACCTAATGTCCCTTCAAGTCTATGTAGCTAGAGCTTTTCGTCTCCAGTGGGTAATAATGGTAGCAAGCTCATCATTGCCATCATTTACAAGTACTTTATGTGGATCAGGCCTTGTGCTTGGAACAGTTAAGTAACTTGCTTCAGGTCCCATACCTGCCAAGTGGCACAGCTGGGACTGGAAATTAGGCCTAGCTGCTCCACAGTCAGGGCTTTTTCCCCCGCTGTATGCTGATTTTTTTGCAAGGTAAACTTCCCTGTGGCTCTCGGCACTTGGCATGATTCCCTTTTTCAGAAGGGCACTGGTCAGTCTATGGCCCTCTGAAGGGTTTGGCACCAGCACTTCAGAAATTCTTCCATCCCCGAGCCTCTATGTCAGATGAAGACAGTAATACCTGCTTTTTCTTCCTTCTGGGATTTTGCATGGGCAAGAGGAGAGACGGGCTCTGAAAACTTTGTATAAACCTTGACAGGCTACACAATCAGTAGAATTACAGATTCACACACATATGTTACTTAAACGTGCAAGGTCGTGTCTAAGCAGGCTCATGTGTGGATAACTCACTTCCCTTCTCTGAGTCTAGTTTCCCCAACTGTGGGCTAGATCACCGGACTTCTAGCTTGAAATCCTCGTAACTGTCAGCATTCCCCTACTGCCAAGCCACATTCCCTCCGTCTAGCTGAACCAAGCACAAATGTGGCTGCATATGCCAGTGTCACATGGAAGGTCATCTGGGTAACAGTCCTGATTTGGAGGCCTATGTCTCCTCTCTTTTTTTTCTCTGCAGTGAAGCAGAGATGGTTTCTGCCATCAAACCTCCCCGTGAAGAGTTTCTGAACAGTCGGATGCTGATGCCCCAAGACATCATGGCCTATCGGGGCCGTGAGATGGTGGAGAACAACCTGCCACCAAGGAATGCCCCAGGGTGTGAGAGCAGAGCCTTTGCCCCTGGCCTGTACAGCAGCCTGTCCACACCACCAGCCTCATATCCCGTGTACAGCCACCTCCCGGTCAGCAGCTTCCTCTTTTCCGATGAGGAGCTTCGGGATGCCCGGATGCCTGTGGCCAACCCCTTTCCCAAGGAGCGGGCCCTCCCCTGCGATAGCGCCAGGCCTGTCCCTGGTGAGTACAGCCGGCCAGCCATGGAGCTATCCCCCAGTGTGTGCCACAGCACCATCTACTCGCCCAAGGAGGTGGCCCCAGAGGAGGCACGGAGTGACATGCACTACAGCGTGGCCGAGGGCCCCAAGCCTGCGGCCCCCTCAGTCCGGAGTGCCCCTTACTTCCCCTGTGATAAGACCGGCAAGGAAGAGGAGAGGCCCTCCTCAGAGGATGAGATTGCCCTGCATTTCGAGCCCCCCAATGCACCCCTGAACCGGAAGGGTCTGGTTAGTCCACAGAGCCCCCAGAAGTCCGACTGCCAGCCCAATTCACCCACGGAGTCCTGCAGCAGCAAGAACGCCTGCATCCTGCAGACCTCTGGCTCCCCTCCAGCCAAGAGCCCCACTGACCCCAAAGCCTGCAACTGGAAGAAATATAAGTTCATCGTGCTCAACAGCCTCAACCAGAATGCCAAGCCCGAGGGTCCCGAGCAGGCCGAGCTGGGCCGCCTTTCCCCTCGTGTCTACACTGCCCCGCCAGCCTGCCAGCCGCCCATGGAGCCCGAGAACCTTGACCTCCAGTCCCCAACTAAGCTCAGCGTCAGTGGGGAGGACTCCACCATCCCACAGGCCAGCAGGCTCAATAACATTGTCAACAGGTGATTTCAGGGGCCATCTGACCTGGAGTCGGGTTACCTGGGTAGTACTCTGGGGTCTCTTCTTATAAAGGATAAGAGGGGCTGTGTTCTTTCCTTGCCTGCAATTTTCATCAGAGTAAGCTGTGAACTAAGTGTCCATTGAATTAATTTAACTAATTAGATTGAATTAATCTAAGTAAGGGAGGAGATCAGGCTCACTGTATTTTTTCATGGAAAGAGATGTTTCCCCTAGATGGTTACAGAACATTCCATGAATCCCCGAGGCAGCCCCTGTGGTCTTGTGTGGCATGCTAGTCTTCACACTTGCCCTAAACTGAGGGAGACAGTGGACTGTAGTACTGAGGGGAAGAAACTGCACCCCAGAGTATCTCTATGTGTATGCTGTTTGGGGTGACCCTGCAGCCCCAGATCCAGGGTGGGACAGCCAGCTCTGGCCTCTGGGCTGGCCTGAGCAGAGGGATGCGGGGAGGGCATTGAAGCCAGGCAGAATGCTCCACTCTGCTCCAGCTCCTGAGGCTCTTTCCTCCTGCCCACAGGTCCCTAACAGGCTCCCCCCGCAGCAGCAGCGAGAGCCACTCACCGCTCTACCTGCACCCCCCCAAGTGCACATCATGTGGCTCTCAGTCCCCGCAGCACGCAGAGATGTGCCTCCACACTGCGGGCCCCACCTTCCCCGAGGAGATGGGAGAGACCCAGTCTGAGTATTCGGATTCTAGCTGTGGTGAGTCCCTTTCCCGCTTGCCCTCCCAGGGAGAAGGGAGGCCCTGCCTCTGCCCATGGGTTTTGTGTTTCCTTTTTATTTTATACCATGTCTCGGATTGGAGGGAATCCCCAGTTGGAAGTCCATTGACACTCAAAATCACCAGCCTTTGTCCCACTCTTGGCCTCTTAGGGAATTGGGCTGACTAAGGCAAGGTACAGGGTGTTAGAGTTAATCTGGGGCAGTGGGACTGACAGCCTCTCAGCTTCGTTCCAGCAAAGGTAGCTTGTGGATCTGGCCTAATACCCAGAACTTTCTCGGTCCTCTGGGTCCAAGCTGTAAGCACTGTGTGCTGTTAGTTCACCCTGTAAGGCTGTAGATTCTATAGAAGCATCTGACCTTATTCACTCCTGAGCCTCCCATCGGTCCTAGTAAGTCCTTTGCATGGAGTAGGTGTTCAGTTAATGTGACTTGACTTAGGATAGTTGAACTGAATTATTAAATTGAAGTTTCTGGATGATCTGTACTTGGCATCTCCAGTTTTTACCAGATAAAAAAGCCTACCCCTTCCCCCAGCTCCAGCTGCAGAAATGTAGCCCTGTTATACCTAATCAGAGTTAAGCACCATGACATGTGTCATTTTCACCTGGTTATAACAGAAGGGAGAAATCAGTTTCACACACAGAGAGATTTGGCACAGGGTTGTGGACCCACAGTTGGAGGACAGGGACTGTCCCCCTCTCCTCCCTGGTCATTTGCCTTTGCTCTGCACTCTGTTTCATTCTCTCTGGGCCTCTGTTTCTATTTCTTGCATCATCTTTGATCTCCTTGTCTTAGAACTATTTGGGAGACATGAAATTCTGAGAGGTGCCTAGGGTGACCATGTCTGTCATCAGTTCCTCCTTCAGTGACCTCGAGTATTGAGTTTGATTTGTATCTTACATTCCTACAATGCTTTGTGTTATACAATATGCTCCTGTTAGGTAGGCAGGGCAAAGATCTTTTTTTCCTGATTTTGAAGATAGAGACACAAAGAGAGGCTCAGAGAGGTGAAGGGTCTTGCCGGAGGACTTCTTTTGTGCATCAATGTAAATAAAACTATGACCTGATAAGGAAAGTCCCTTCTAGAGCTCTGAAGAGAAGGAAGAGCCTGCGGAGCTTTTCTCAAGATGGTGCAGGCCATATGGGTAGTGGTTGGTTTGAGCTTCCCTTTTATACCTTAATATTCGAATGTGTCTCCTTTCTCTTCAGTGACTGAGACTAAATGTTTAGAAACAAAGTCCCCACAGGGCCTTTGCTCTGGGCATCTATGACCGTTGGGTGGGCAAGGCTAGGATTCAGTTTAGTGCTGGGAATCGCCACAGGGGGGACACGCCTTACAGCCCTTCTCCCTTCCTCATGCTGACGATGGTGTTCCCCCTCCCACCCTCCAACAGAGAATGGGGCTTTCTTCTGCAATGAGTGTGACTGCCGCTTCTCTGAGGAGGCCTCACTCAAGAGGCACACGCTGCAGACCCACAGTGACAAACCCTACAAGTGTGACCGCTGCCAGGCCTCCTTCCGCTACAAGGGCAACCTCGCCAGCCACAAGACCGTCCACACGGGTATGGCCCTGCCCCACCTTGCCAGGAACTCTTAGGGTGACTGGGGGCAGGACAGTGTGGGACCGTGCTACCCAGTGGGGTAAGGCAGGGAGCAGGCTGCATCTTGACCTGAGCAAGGGGCCTAACCCTGTCCAGTCTTTGCTTAGCAACTAGCCACTCCCTGTATTCTTTGCCCTCTGATACACTTTGTCCTGCTTTTTTTCTTTGCCGGGGTCGGAAATGTTAGTCCCACTGTACAGGGGAAGAAACTAAGGCTCATTGGGTTTTTGTAAAGCCAGAAAAATTAAAGACCTCTTGATTTCCTCTAAGGGCTTGTTCCTTATCAACTCATCTTCCTTTATAAGGTAACTTTTATAGCCTGATTGTTGTCCAGAGTTGACTCTCTTGGTATTTTAAATAGGTCTGTTACCCCCAGAGACTTTCCATGAAGGCAAGATCAGCCCTTTTATTGATTTGCTCTGCCTGTGCATCTACTCAAACATAGGCAAATGGAATCTTGCAAATGGAATCTCACTGTAGTTTCCACAAGGGAAAAGCATGTTTCTCTAAAAGAGAGAAACTAGAGTCTCCTGATTGTGTCTCCTTGGTGAGTGAGTTGATTATTGAATCAGTCCTATCAAAATCAAGACCTAGAAAAGCCTTTTCAGGTCATCTAAGCCACTCAGGTTCCAGAGAAGGAAGCTGAGGCCCAGAGAAGGAGAGTGACTTCTCCAAGCCCCTCAGATAATCCTATGATAAAGCTGGTTCCAGGGTCCCCTGGCATCTCCCTCCCTCCTGTCCTCTCCCTGCGTTGTCCTGCCCTCCTTGCCACCCCACCAAAGCTTGCTCTTGTGTGTGAGAGAGATGCCTGTGGAATCTCTGATGCCTTCCAAGGGAAAGAAAGCTGAAGTGGCACCGGGAAGGGCAGTTTTCTAGGAATCCAGGGGCCTGGACTATGAAAATTTTTTCCATTGAATACAGTCCCTTTCTCTTGGTAATAGGTGAGAAACCCTATCGTTGTAACATCTGTGGCGCCCAGTTCAACCGGCCAGCCAACCTGAAAACCCATACTCGAATTCACTCTGGAGAGAAGCCCTACAAATGCGAAACCTGCGGAGCCAGATTTGTACAGGTGAGCAGGGGGGTGAGGACAGGGCCCCTCAACTTCTGCATGCTGTGGGGGCAGCAGCCCACCCCTGCAGAGCCTCTCACACTTTGATCTTCCCTCAGGTGGCTCATCTCCGTGCCCACGTGCTCATCCACACCGGTGAGAAGCCCTATCCCTGTGAAATCTGTGGCACCCGTTTTCGGCACCTTCAGACTCTAAAGAGCCACCTGCGAATCCACACGGGAGAGAAACCTTACCATGTACGTGTTCCTCTTGTGGCCATGGGCTGGTCAGGGAGGGACAGGGCATGAAGGCTGGGGCAGCAGAACTCTCTGCTCCTATCTCAAGCACTCAGTGGGATGACCACTGAACCCATGGTTTTAGGAACTGGAGTTGGGGCTCATTGTCAAGGGTACCCTGCCTGACCAGTCTGGGTCTCAGTTTGCTCGTCTTTAAGTGGGTATATTGGGCTAGATGATCCCAACCATAGGAAAGAGATCTGAACTATGGATACATGGATTTTGGAATCATTCCCTCATTCCACAAATACTTACTGAGCACTTGCCACTTACAACGTGCTCTTCTACTGGGCTAGCTCTCTACTTACAAGGAGCTAAGGTATTTCAGAAGGAGCATGATTATGATTCAGAGAGAAAAGTTCACTTTAGAAAGGTGGCGGCGGCCTGCTGGGTCTCACCGTGCGTGAGCAGACCCTGGACTCATAGTGTTCCAGACCAGTGTCTTGATTAGCTGCAGCTTGTGGAGTCATTCTGAGCATTCTGAGAGCTAAGAATGGCTTTTATATTTTTAAATGGTTACCAGAAACCAAAAGGATAATATATTATGACATACACAAATCATAATATAAATTTTAATGTCCATCAATGAAGCTTCCGTGGGAACCAGCCACGCTCATTTGCTTACACGCTATCCGTGGCTGCTTTCACATAACAGTGGCAGAGCTGAGTGGTCATGTGAGACTCTGGGGGGCCCACAGAGCCTAAACTACTCACTGTCTGACTCTTCACCACAATAGTTTGCTGATGGCTCTTGGGAAAGGGAAAGCTGTTGGCCAGTCAACTGGGTATCTGGATGCTGATTCTGGCTTTCATCATCAATCTTCTGAGGGCCTTGATCAAGCCCTGGGCCTCTTGCTGGGCCACGGTGTTCTCTGTAAAATGATGAGGATGCTGTAGAAGAACAGATTTCTTCTGTCAATCCTTAAGATTCTGCAACCTTGCAGGCAGGACCGCATCGGCACTTCAGCCTCTTGTACCTTTCGAGTTTCCATTTCGTTTGATAAGAGTTCCAGCCCTAAAAGTGTGGAAATGATTATTATAGATGATGTTGACCTCAGTGAATTTACAGCATCGCTTTAGTTGTGATGGAACTCATCAGTGAATGGTTAATCCATAGCACAGAGGTTAACCTGCAAAATATGGTTGTTTTCACCCACTTGTCCATCAATCCCAGAGTGATTTCATACTTCCTCTTTGTTCTTGGACACATTAGATATCCACTCAGAATTTTCATTCCTTATCTGTAAAATGGACCTGATAATAGAACTGACCTCATGAAGTTGTTATATTAAGTAAATGAATTCATTAAAATGCTCATATAGTACTTGATACATAGTAAGAATAAAAAGAGTGTCTGCTCTCATACTTACTTGCTAGAAGTTTGGTTGCACAGGATGCCAGAGGGGTGAGTGACCTAAACAGTGTATTTACTCACTCCTGCCCAGAAGGGCAAGCCAAGGCCCAGAGAGAGAAAGGATGTAGTTTGGGACACAGCAGTGGGTGGCAAAAATAAGATGGACCCTCAGCCTCCTAAGACCCGGCTTTCCCATTCACTGTTCTACCCAAATTATTTATTTTTTATTTTCTTAAGTATATTCCATTTTTACTTTAAAGCATATCTGCTACATGATCATGTTATTATATGTTTTATTTGAGAATAGTTTTATATTTATAGAAAATTTGCAAAGATAGAGAGAGAGTTCAGAAGGCATCCAGCTTTCCTTCATAGCATCTTACATTAGTATGATGCATAGGTCACAACTACTGATACTTTATTATAAAGTTCGTATTTGGATTTTCCTATTTTTTTTTACCTGTAAGAACCTTTTTCCGTTCCAGTATCTTATCCAGTTTACCCCATTATATTTAGTCATCCATTTTACTATTAAGTGACTTCTCACTGAAAGTATTATCATCCATTCATTGAATCATAGAGATAAATAGATTTCCTTGCTAATGCCTTGTTTTCTAAGGTCTATGCACTCAGAAGGAATATAACTGCATTTCGTAATGCATATTCTAGACTCCAGAGTTTTCATAAGTTCAGTGTGATCTAGAATATCTGTCTAAACATGTTCAGATTTTTTCATAATTAATTTATTGCACAATATGCCTAGAGGTATATTCTCTTAGGTACTAGGAAGATGATAAAATTTATTAAGAAGAGGTCACTGCCCTCCATGCATTCCCCAGCAGATAAGGATACTATTGCGCAGGAGAGCTTTGTGGCAAGGCTGGAAATCTTACAGAGGTTTCATTCTAGAGAGATTGAGGAAAGCCTTAATAATTGGGGGAGTTAGCATCTAAATGCACTTTGGGATAAGACTTAAATTTGTGAAGCACACCTCAAAACATTATGGAAAGAGCATTTGCATGAAGTTGACTTGTCCCAGTGCAGAAACCAGCCTTCCTATGTGTCCTTAAGGTGAACACTGAGAGGGAAGAGCAGCCCAGCCCTCACAGGGGCTCTTTCTCTAGCGACAGATGACACGCATGTTGGGTTGATGACACTTAACGGTGCACCTCTGTTTTCCCTTCAGTGCGAGAAGTGTAACCTGCATTTCCGTCACAAAAGCCAGCTGCGTCTTCACTTGCGCCAGAAGCACGGTGCCATCACCAACACCAAGGTGCAGTACCGCGTGTCGGCCACTGACCTGCCCCCGGAGCTCCCCAAAGCCTGCTGAAGCATGGAGTGTTGATGCTTTCCATTCGAGCCCCTTCTCAGAATCTACCCAAAGGATACTGTAACACTTTACGATGTTCATCACATGATGTAGTGCCTCTTTCATCCACTAGTGCAAATCATAGCTGGGCTGGGGGTGGGGGGAGGGGCATGGGGACTGGGAGCCAAGGCTGCTCCCCTTCCCCCACTGCCATAAAACATTAAGAAAATAATATTGCTTCTTCTCCTATGTGTAAGGCGAACCATGTCAGCAAAAGGCAAAATCATTTTATAGTATCGAAGTGGGGGAGTATGCAAAAGTTCTGACTTGACTTAGTCTGCAAAATGAGGAATGTATATGTTTTGTGGGAACAGATGTTTCTTTTGTATGTAAATGTGCATTCTTTTAAAGAAGAGACTTCAGTATGTTATCAAAGAGAGGGCTTTAATTTTTTTAACCAAAGGTGAAGGAATATATGGCAGAGTTGTAAATATATAAATATATATATAAAATAAATATATATAAACCTAAAAAAGATATATTAAAAATATAAAACCGCGTTAAAGGCTCGATTTTGTATCTGCAGGCAGACACGGATCTGAGAATCTTTATTGAGAAAGAGCACTTAAGAGAATATTTTAAGTATTGCATCTGTATAAGTAAGAAAATATTTTGTCTAAAATGCCTCAGTGTATTTGTATTTTTTTGCAAGTGAAGGTTTACAATTTACAAAGTGTGTATTAAAAAAACAAAAAGAACAAAAAAAGCAGCCGAAGGAAAAAAATGTGTAGTTTTGTTCTAGTTTTCGGTTTGTATATACCTGTACAACGTGTTCTACGGTGCCTTTTTTCATGCAAGTTTTCAACGATGGACAAGTGTGCCATCCCTTTTTGAAGTGTGGGCAGACACAGGAACTTGAAGTTGTCACTAACTAAGCTCTCTTTGGCAATGTTTGTCTCATCACATTCTGCGTCATGCTTGTGTTATAACTACTCCGGAGACAGGGTTTGGCTGTGTCTAAACTGCATTACCGCGTTGTAAAATATAGCTGTACAAATACAACAATAAAATGTTGAAAAGTCAAGTCGGAATGTTCTGGGGTCTTCCTTTGCACTGGAATGGGCACTTGATCGGGTCTGTTTCCTCAACCTTTAACCCAGTCGGAAATGCTCACAGAGGCAAGAGGTTGCTGGCGGGTGGAGTCCTGGAGAGAAGAGCCAGGCTTAGTTCCTTGTAGCTGGGTCTGGTCCCACTTTTGCTCCCAGTCCCAAGAGGCACCACAGACTCGGGGCCCTGGTCATGAAGAGCTCAGGTGAAGGTTCTGGATGAACCTCTCACTTCTATTTCTGGCTGGGTCCCGTCTCTTTCCATTTTGTCACTCAGAGCTGTAGTCTGAACTTTGAATGACTTTAGTTTTCTAGCCCTTTCGAAACAAAAGTTCATGAGTTCTTTCTTCCTCTGGACCTTGGAGAAATGAGGCATTCTCTGCGGTGAGACGGCTCGCCCCCCCTCCTAGCTTCATCAGCATCTCTGCTGGGTCAGGGGGCAATGCGAAGGTGTCTTACCCACCATCCATTTTTCAGCCGAACTGCCTTTGGACTCTGCTGTCTGCTGGGTGACTGACAGGCATCTCAGTCACTGTATGGATAGCTACTAGCCAAGCAAATCCCTATTCTTGTAGAAGTGCTTTTTGCCCAAAGGACCCTGGTGAAAGTCATTCACCACTGCCTGTATTACCTGGGACAACCATTTATTCCTGAGTCTTCTTCCCAACCTACCCAAGAGGAGAGTAGGTTAAGTAGATTGTTTATGGTTGCATGATTCAGGCATAAGTTCACCCCAGCTGACTTTGGCACCCAGTTTTATTTTACCTCAAAGGACCCCAAGGATCAAGTTTGATTGACAGGACCTAAGAACAGCAAGGACAAGCACAGTCCTGGCCACTGGCCCAGAGGAGGAAGTCCGCACTCCATTCCTGGGTGGCAGCGGGGCAGAGACGTGAAGCAGAGCTGTTTCCCAGGCCCTCAGGCTGCAGTTTGGACAGTGGTGGCCCTTGGCAGAGACTAGCAGCAGGCTCTGAGCACGTGCTGGGGAGTGTAAGGAAGCCGACCCCCCAAAGTCCCAGAGAGAGCCTCAGAAAGTGGCACTACCCTCTGCCAGCCACATGGCCTTTCAGCTTAGGTTTCCTTTGAAAATGACTTTAAAGGACTTGCCAGCTCGAGGCCTCAACTCACCCTGCTCTTTGAAAAGGAAGAAAATGATCCCTCTGCTCCCATAGAAACTTGGCAGAAGAACTTACAGAACAGAAGGCTTCAGGAATGACAATTCACAGGTCCGAGAAAGCTGGGCCCAGGGCCCCTTTATTCCCTGAGGGCCTCCAAGTTTGTTTATGTATCATTACTGTTTAATAGAGAGACTAGGGGCTGAGGGCAGACAGTGTGGGTGGCGTCCAAGTTCAAACAAAAGGGAAGATCAAAGAGTGAGTAACCAGCCAATTGGCGATCAATAAATAAAGTAAAAGCAGGCAACTTTAAACAGATAAGCTAGGGCAAAGGGAATATGGAATTTTATTACAAAAGCATGATATGAGTTCAACTTTTCACCAATAACATAAAACATGCATGATGTTCTCTGTGTAGGGGGATCTTTAGAGATCAGGGTGGAGGTTAGGGGTGAAGTTGGAGGAAGGGGGTGTTTAGAATCAGGTAGAGCTATTAAAGAGCAAGAAGAGGTAAGGGCTGGTAAAATCATCTAATTTAAATTTGCCTTTGACCTATAAAGGGACAGAGGAAGGAGACAGGAAGAAACTTGCCTAATGTCGCTCAGTGCTCTGGGTGGAGTAGAGAAAGCAGGTGCCTTCTCCTTACTCCAACCCAGAGGGAAGGAAGCACAAATAACAACATTCCCATTTTAGATGGAAACCAAGGAGGGACCTGTCCAAGGTCACTCAGTTAAGAAGTGGTCCACTAGTCTATTGGCTGTTGGTACAACTTTAAGCATTTTCTTTTTATTGGGAAAGATGAGCTTTTCCTTTTGGAACATGAGTTTCCCCTTCTTCTCTGTCACTCAGTAATAACTGTTTTAACAGTGGTAACCATATCTCACCTTTGTGAGGTGCTTGTTATTATCAAAGCCCTCTTCTGTCAGTGAGCACACTCAGTTCTCACAACGCTCATGGTAGAGGCTACAGGGGGATGGAAACCACACAACCACCTCAGAAACTCTGGGACAGCAGCAGTACCCCAAGATTGCCCCAAATTGAATCAGGGGCCCATAATAACACAACAAACTGCACCTATACAGAATTTTCCAAAAGAAACCCTTTTGTGCTCAGCCCACTGCTAAAAAGTCAGAACTTGGCCTTATCCCATGGCATGTGACTTACCTCTTTGACCACTGACTGGTTTAAGGAAGGATGCTGGATCCAGGGTCAAGCAATCACAGGCAGGCCTACAGCCTCTTGCTGCAGGTAAAATGCTCCCTAAATAGAGGGTGCTCATGAGTTGGGCTGCTGATTTGTAGTGAAATACAGGAGCCAACCAGTCCTTGTGGTGTTTCCCACACTCCATCATTTGTGATCATAATTTTATGATAGCAACATGCCTGGAAAATCTATGTACTATTTTTCTGTAAATCAACAGATTTTTTAGATAGTTTCCCTAAATACAAATGAAAATAAACACTTAACATTCAAAATAAAAATATTCATTCATCTGCCTTCTAGAAATTGCCCTTTGTTCTACCAGAGGCATTCTTCAGAAAACACTAAGAGAATTGGAATGGGGAAGAGAAGCAGAAAGATTCAGACCCTTTGAGAGCATTTTGGTTGCATAAATAGCACAGCACCAGAATGAGGTCCCAGGAGGAGAGTTAGAACTGGAATGACCTTCCGCTTGTCACTGATTGGGGAATTCTTGTCTTAGATTTCTGGAAGATTCTGTTCCTATTATAACCACTTTATAGTAAAGTTCCTGTTTCTGTTTCTTCATCACCCACCATTACCTGAACTGATCTGTGTGAACCCCTGCATGCTGGAACTAAGAGAGAAAAACAGACACAACTGCCTGGGTCTCTGGGGTGTCTGGTATTAGGAAGACCCTTAAATGCTATTTAATTGGGTCCAGGTTTCTTAGCAGGGCAGCTGTGACATGTTGTGATTCCTCCAAAGCAATAGTACACCTGCCTTAGCATACCTAAAACACAGGAACCACTTGGAAAAACACTATTCCTCCAAACCCCCAAAGCAGCCACAGGAAGCTTCTAAAAGGCACACAGCAGCCAACCCTGCCCTGGCCATGGTGTCTGGCACACACAATCCAGTGTCCAGGGCTGTGCCCTTGCACCGAAAGGGGACAGTTTTAGCAACCACTAAGGACCTGAACTTCTAGAAAGTCAGGAACTGCAACAGGAAGACCTTGGAGTTTAGGAAGGGGACTGAGTAGGACTTGGAGCCCCCTGGACTAAGAAATTGCCCCCCAACCCCTTGGGTCTAGCCCTCTTGTTAAATGCATCTGATTCACTGAACTCCAAATGACTGACTTCTCAGCACACCTAAAAGATGTGTCTCTCCCTCCCTTTTGCACTCCGGGCAGGCAGGCAGGTTAAATATCAGGCATGACCGGAGGGGCCCCAGCGGTCACTATGCTACTGTACAGGTGAGGCAAGGAGGCCCAGAGGGGGAGACAACATGCCTAAGGTTGCACCAAGGATTTTTATCAGAAAGGTCTCCTGACTACCTGCCCAGCCTTCAAATAATGTATAGTCATACTGAGGAGAAAAAAACATGAACAAACATGGAAGTAAAATCACAAAAGTGTCGGTCCTCCCTGGTAGCACAAGGGGTTAAATCTAGACCTCTTCTATTTTGCCAGCTGCTTCCCTCAGCAGGGTATTTCAGTCAATCTGCCTATTCTGCTCCCTACTCTGTCTCTGGTGAGTCCTTTCAGCCCTCACCCTCCACCCCTGCCCCTTACACCTCTGGCCTGTACTCCAGCTGTTGTATGCATAAATAAATAAATCTTTAAAACAAAAGTGTCTATCAGGTTATGACTAATAAATGACATTCCTGAGGATTCAGTGGCTTTGAACAAAGGTTGCTGGCGAAGGCAAAGCTCTCTCAAGCAGCCCCGCAGGCAGACCGCTAAGCCGGTAGCCCTGGGGAAGCGTTGTCAGGGCTTGTCCGGGAAGTCTCTGCTTTCTGTGGAACTGCAGCGCCTCCTCCTGTCTGGACAGAATGGTTCTTCTTGACTTACCAATAGGAACCCTTTCTGGAAGTGGCCAAGGTTGCTGCTGGTGCTGGAACAAGCACCACCGACCCAGTGATGTAAACAACAGAAATGTATTTTCTCATAGTTCTGAAGGCTGAGATCAAGCATTGGCGTGCTGGATTTCTTCAGAAGGCCGAGAAAAGAATCCTAGTCCAGGCCTCTCCCCACTTCCTTCAGCTTGCTGCCATGCTGTGGCACTTCTCCACTTGTAGAAATATCAGCTTGTTCTCCGTCCTTCTCGCCCTTCCATGGTGTTTTCCTATGTGGGTGTGTCTGCGTCCAGATTGCTCCTTTTTATGCAGATGCCAATCACTTAGCGGTGAGACCCACCATAATGACCTCATTATTGCTAATTATGTCTGCAAGGACCTGCTTTCCAAGTAAGGTCACATTCTAAGGTGCTGGGAACAAGGCTTTCAACATAAGAATTTTGAGCAGACACAAGTCAACCAAAAACAGGTATTGTTTCTGGGAAGGGTGAGACGCTTTCAGAAGCAGAGCCATTCTCACCTCTTCTTTTCACCTTCTCCTTGCTGCCAAAGGCAAAGGGAATAGAGGTTTGGGGTCCTCTTGAGACCAGGCATTACGCCTGACATCTTATGATCTCATTCACCTTCATTACATCCCACCGAGGGGGGTTGCCTGATCTCTAACAAATGAAAATGAGATACAAGGAGACCAGCGCCTCTCTTTCCCCCTCAAATAAGTCGTGTCTTTTGATCACTGGTGGCCTCCCTAGGAAGAGAACATGAGGGCAAAGTAACCATGTTCCGTGAATACCCAGACTTCAGTCATAGAAGGGAAAAAAAATCTAGATCCAGGTTGATTTCAATGGAATCATCTAGAACATATGGATCAACAACTTGTATATCTGTCCATTTTAGGTTTGATAAAAAGCCCTCTTCTTGAGAACTAGAGACTGTTATTATATTACAGCTAATCATTTGAAAAGTTGTGGAGTATTCGCATTTACTTTGGTGATGATCTAATGCAGGAGTTTCCTACGATAGGGAGTTGTGTGCTCCACCATTGCAGCCATAGTTGAGAATCTCTAATCCAATCCCACCTCTTCATTATACATAAAAGGAAGCCAAGTGATAGTAAGCAAAGACATTCTGTAAGGACTAGGACGTTACTCCCCAAATACCTAAGCGAGTGTTTCTTTCCACTAAGATGACAGCCTTACACTGCCATGATTTCCTATTTCCAGAAAACCGAGCACAGGCCCTAAAGGACTGCTTTCTTCATATGGCAATTCACTTCTTTGGTGTGACAGTAGAGAGCAAAAATTGCACCAACTGGTAGAAATTATAAAAGGACAGAGCTCAGCCGAGTAGAATAAAGGATGCCCAGTAGGTGTCTGAGTGTGGAGTGGAGGCTGGCACCTGAGCTCATCACTGAGAGGATGCTGTAGAAGATATAGGAGGAATTGGCAGTGTTGTGGACTGGGGACAGGTTGGGCTAAATCACCTAAGGTCTTTTCAAGCTTGAGCTATGCTAAGGTCTGACCCCATTTAGAAACTGATTTATTATTTTTTTAAGATTTATTTATTTATGCATACAAGAGCTGGGGTGTAGACCAGAGGTGGGGGGGGGGCGGCGGTGAGAGGATTCACCAGAGACAGAGTGGGGAAATACACTGCTGAGTGTCTCCCTGGTGGCACAACAGGTTAAGTTGCAGCACTCTGAAGCTATCAGCAGCAACTACAGCGTAAGTTCAATCCCGGGCCAGGGAGCTTCCCACATGGCACAGCAGACCTCTCCTCCCTCACCCACTGCTCCCCTCAGCAGTGTATTTCAGTCAGTCCGCCTGTTCTGCTCCCCACTCTGTCTCTGCTGAATCTTCTCACCCCCCTCCCACACCTCTGGCCTACACCCCAGCTTGTATGCATAAATAAATAAATCTTTAAAAAAAAAGAAAGAAATACACTACTGAGGGGAGCAGCAGGTGAGACAGGAGAGGTAGGTCTGCTGCGCCATGTGGGTCAGCTCCCTGGCCGGGGATCGAACTTGTGCTGCAGGTGCTGCTGCTGCCTATAGCTTCATAGTGCTGAGACTTAACCTCTTGCGCCACCAGGGAGTCCCGAAAAACTGATTTAAAATTGTATTTCTGTTGAAGCAACATCGGTTTATAACATTCTATAGGTTTTAAGTGTACCTCATTATAAATCAATATCTGTATATGCTTCATGATGTCCACCACTAAAAGTCTAGTTTCTATCACCAACATCATTGACCTCTTTTAGTGATTAGTTACTCCTCTTTCCCCTTCTTCTGATAACCACTCTTTTGTTCTAACAGAGTTTGTTTTGTTTTGTTTGTTCATAGTTTTGTTTCTTTATCTTCCATCTATGAGTAAAATCATATTGGGTATGCTTTTCCTGTAAGTGACCTTAGATGCTCTCTGAAGATGGCTGACTCCTTACGTGACCCAGAAACCCTACAAATCCATACAAATCAAGCAGTTCCTCTTTATGCTCACTTTGAGAGCGCTTGTGAAACTGCCCAGACCACCAAGGGTATCTGTACCTGAGCAGCCACCGACTCTGCAGGATGTCGCTCCACAGAGGCAACGGGTGCCTTTAAAACAAGCCATGTGGAGCTGGCAGATGTGCCGGGCCCGCACAGCGGGGTTTGAAGCAGGCTAGGTGGCCCCACAAGAGCGCTGGCTCTTTACTGCACATGCTTCACACTCAGATAGTCATGTTGAACTTAAAGGCTTAGATGTAAATCCTCTGGCCATTGAGCACAGGCAGGTTTCCAAATCCCCGAAGATGTGGGGTAAATACAGAGCTCTGGTTGATTTACCCCTATATGAGCTCCCGCTGGCACAGGGAGGTGATCCTGACAGAAAAAGAGCAGACTCTGCCACACCAGAAAAGAAGGTTGCACAGAAGAAAAAGATCTCAGGAGAAACTGATGAAATAAAACTCATGACCCAGTAATAAATTCAACATCAAATGAATGCAAGTAAAAGTTAAAAAAAAAATTGTATTGTGTTTGTCTTTCTCTGTCTGACTTATCTCACTTAGCGTACTACCCTCCAGGTTGTTGCCCATAGTAAGATTTCACCTTTTATATATCTGAGTAGGGCCTCCCTGGTGGCGTGGGGGGTTAAATCTCAGCACTATAAATCTATCCGCAGCCACTGCCTCACCAGTTTGATCCCAGCCAGGGAGCTTCCCACATGGCACAGCAGACCTCTCCTGTCTCTCCTGCTGCTCCCCTCAGCAGCGAATTTCAGTACATCTGCCTGTTCTGCTCCCCACTTTCTTTTGTGAATCCTTTCACTGCCCGCACCTCTGGCCTACACCCCAGCTCTTGTATGCATAATAAACAAATCTTTAAAAAAAATTAAATATCTGAGTAGTATTCCATTGTGTGCCTGTAAAACATCTTCTTATCTATCCATCTATTAATGGGCACTTACATTATTTACAAACTTACCGATTGTGAAAAATGCTGCAATGAACACAGAGTTCTTAGAATTAGTGCAGAAGCTGATTTTGATCATGGGAAGAGGTGAGGAGCTCAGGTCTGCTATGAATCTCAGAAAAAGAGAAGTGCGCGGTCACGCAAGGCCATTCTCTGTAAGTAGGACATCTCCTGTACCCTTCCCCTGAGTGACATGCACCGGCAGGCTTGGTCCATCTCTTTTTTTGCCAGTTTGGAGTTTCACACATATCATTTCCTGGTAGTGTTCATGTCGTTTTTTCTGATGGATTTGAGAGCGGAGCGGGGTCCTTGGGTTACTCTGGGAAAGGTTTCACCAGAGTTCCCTTCGGCGGCACGTGGCAAGTTTCTCCACGAGGCAAAGACTCAGTTGTACTTAAAGAACAGGTTTATTATGAAAAGGGACAAAGAAGTATAGGACACTTGTACAGACACAAGCGGGCAGAAAGGGCTGCCCCTTTGTGGGTACAGGTCAGGTTTTTATCCTCTTATTTCTGTCCAGAGGGGCTCACCTTAGAGGAAGGTTCTGGTCCAGCTGGCTAGCTAGAATTAGAAGAGACCTGAGATTCTACAATGGCCTCAATCTCCATATCTTTGTAGTCTAGCGCCTTCCTATGTTTTGTAACTGAGGTGTTGGTGCCTAGGAATTGTGCTCATGGTTATGTGAATTCCTTCTACCCCCACTTCCTCATCTGGTTTTACACTTCAGTTAGAAAATGGGAGTTACATCTCCTCCATCAGTGTGACTGCACCTCATCCCCCGCCATTGCTACCTGGTACCCCCTGTCTTTCAGTCACTTGGAGAAGCTTGTCGTTTCCCAAGCATACCAGGCTTTGGTGTCCATATGCACCATGCCTTCTGTTTTCTCAACTTTTATTCTCCCTTCTCCTTAAAGTCCTTCAAGGTCATTCACCTATGAATTTCCTCAGGCTGTAAGACCCGGAGGGAATGTAGGCTGGCTAAATGACGCAGTGAAAGAATGACTGTGTAATTAAGGGTGCCAGTTAGTTGATTTCAGAGCTTTTCTGGTGCCTGGATTTTAGGCCATTCTGCTGGTGCAGTCTAGCAAACAACCACAAGGTGGCGGGGTAGACCAAGCAGTGAAGACCACCGGTGCTGCTTTTTCTGGTTTCAGGGGAGTAGGGATGTGTAAATGGGGTCAGAGCTGATTTTCCTGATCAGTCTTCTGTGCCTTTGTGTCTATTCCTGACCCAGAATTCTCTTCTTCACCTAGGTGAAGCCATCTAATGAAACTGAGATTCTAAAATGGGCTCAATCTTCATATCTTTGTAGTCCAGAGTCTTCCTGTGTTTTGTAACTGATTTCAGCTCCTGTGATCCCAAAATCTCTCCTTTGGAAGCTACTTGGGTATATAAATTTCCACTCTGAAAGTGATTCCTTTGAATTTCAGGTTTTCAGTTTTCCTTGGAAATGAGTTCTTAGGCCAAAGTTGCCCAACTCTAGTGAAACTCTGGAGGGAGGCAAGGGTTCTCAGATGATGCTGATAGAAATAGAATGAGCTTTACAGATCACCAGGGGCTTTCATTTCCAAGAGCTCATTTAATCCTTTGGTTTAAAGAAGAAAAAATTCCATTTGGCCCAAAGAAACTGAAACTCAGAGTGGAGAGCCTATGTACACATGGCTAGTAAGAGGCAGGGCTGGGACGGGAACTTCACTGCTCACCTTCAACACTGACAGCCTGAGGGTGCTCCTTAAGCCACCCCAATGGCAATTGAGCTCCTGGGTAGTTGTGGCAGGGCCATCTTTCAAGCGTGGTTGGCCCAGGCCCTGCTGCCATGAGATCTAGGCCAGAAAGCTCTGGGTCTGGCTCATTGTCTCTGGCATTGGTCAGGAAATTTATCCCTGGCCCTCAGTTTCCCACTATAAGTGAAAAGATAACATGAGATAATTGTCAAGGCTCCTTTGGAAAACCAGGCGCTGACTGTTGTAACCTAAGGAACTGGGAGATTGTAACCCGGCTGTGTCCAAAGTCCAGTAAAGGTGGTGCCCCCTGGAGGGGGTTTGCTGATGTGAATGAATAGCCCCAGGGAAAATGCTAAGTTTGCAGTTTGGAGGGGAGAGTCTGATGAGATATAAAAGGGACTGAAAGAGAAGGAGATTCAGTTGCCATGACATAGGAATGGAAAAGGTGGTTGCCATGCTGAAAGAATAGAGGAAGCAACAACAATGATATAGGAAAAGAAGTGGCAGAAAATGTAGCCACCAAGATTGAGAGTTTGGAAATCAGATGCCAGAAGTTTTGAGCTGCCTGTGATGGAGGAGACATAATTCCCATTTTCTAACTCAAGGGTAAAACCAGATGAGGAAGTGGGGGTAGAAGGAATTCACATAACCATGAGCACAATTCCTAGGCACCAACACCTCGGTTACAAAACACAGGAAGACTCTAGACTACAAAGATATGAAGATTGAGCCCATTGCAGAATCTCAGGTCTCTTTTCTAATTCTAGGTAGCCAGCTGGACCTGAATCTTCCTCAAAGATGAGCCCCTTCCGACAAAATAAGAGGATAAAAACCCGACCTACACCCACAAAGGGGCAGCCCTTTCTGCCCGCTTGTGTCTGTGCAAGTGTCCTATACTTCTTTGTCCCTCTTGCTAATAAATCTGTTCAATCTGTTCTTTATAACTGAGTCTTTGTCTTGTGGAGAAACTTGCCACGTGCCGTCAAAGGGAGATCTGGTGAAACCATTCCCAGAGTGAACCCAAGGACCCCACTCTGCTCTCAAATCCGTCGGAAAAATGACATCACTGGGATAGAGATTGAGTGTTTTTGGAATCTTCGGTGACTTTGGAGGATTTGAAAGTAGCCAAGCAATGCAAACTGCTCCCAGTTTTGTCTTTACTGCAGCCAAAGGAAGAAGGCAGAGACTCGAGTGGGCGCCTTTCTAAAATGTGTGAGGGCAGTCTGTTGGGCCATCTAGCTGCTATAGTTGTTGTTTGCAGTGTTGCTGGCCTGGTGCTGTGCTGGGGCACCATGGCAGTTCCAGGAGTATCTCCAGTTGTGTTCTGTGTCATCCTCATGAGTTGGAACCTGGCCTACAATCTGGCTGTTGCATGTCTACAGAAGAAGGAAGACGCCATTTTGGAAACGTGGCCTATTGTTTGGAAAAGTAGCTCCACATCAGCAGTGGCGGGAAGACGCCACCTTTGTTACTTTTCTGGGACTTAAAAGGACTAGACATTGCTTTAAGTAAGGCAAACGAAATATGTTGACTCTAGTAATTCTTTGCTTTTCCCTGTTTGTTAAATAAATCCCATTGTTAATGTTCCCTAAGCTTGAGCAGTCTTGCAATTATGCACGTGGGTACAGAACCAAGACAGTGACCGGTAAGCAATTGGGGCAGTGCCTTTGGCAATTTTGAAGCCCCATTTGCCCAGTATCAGTTTCAACATCACCACAGGCCCTCTTGTGCTACTTCTTCCCACTCATCCTCTTTCCTCCCTTTATCGTAAACTGTGGCAACCACTAACCTGTTCTCCATTCAAGTGATTTTTTCATTTTGCAAATGTTCTATGAATGGAATATAATAATAGCAATGTAATGGAATGTAAAAATAATAATAGTATTTGTTGAGCACTTAGTTGTGCCAGAAGTTGTTTTTAGCCCTATACAATATGAACCCTTTCCTCTCAAAAACCCATTGCATGGGGATCAATTGTTACCCTACTTGGAAGCCTCGGAGAATGAGAGAGTCACCCCATTTTATGAAGATATTAGCTGATGGAACTGAGATTAAATCTCAGATGTGGTTCTGGAGACTCAGGCTTTCATTTTAATATTTTACTATCCCTCTAAATAGTTTCAACAAAAAGTTTTAAAGACTAAATACAGAAAAGCATAACAAAGAGAGATCAATAATAGCCTCAGGAAATGTCAAATGATCGGCAACACACTGGCCATAACTCACAAGAAGATGTAGCTAAGTTAAGCATCAATAATAAAAGGGAAACAGGAAAAATTCCATTTGCAAATTTTAAAAAATGCTGCCAGAGAGCAAGAGGTCAGCAGTTTATTCTAGCACACGTGGGGGTTCATTGATAAGATGACCTGCAGTTGATACTGGGCAAAATGGGGCTTTATAATTGCCAAAGGCACTGCTCCAATTGCTTACCGGTCACTATCTTGGCTCTGTACCCACGCGCACAACTGCAAGACTGCTCAGGCTTAGGAAACAATAACAATGGGATTTATTTAACAAACAGGGGAAAGCAAAGAATTACTGAAGTCAACATATGGCCATTTACCTTACTTAAAGCAATCTCCAGTCCTTTAAGTCCCAGAAAAGTAACAAAGGTGGTGTCTTCCTGCCACTGCTGACATGGAGCTCCTCTTCCAAACAACAGGCCACATTTCCAGAATGCCGTCTTCCTTCTTCTGCAGATGCACAACAGCCAGATTGTAGGCCAGGTTCCAACTCATGAGGATGACACAGAACACAACTGGAGATGATCCTGGAACTGCCATGGTGCCCCAGCACAGCACCAGGCCAACAACACTGCAAACAGCAACTATAGCAGCCAGGTGGCCCAACAGACTGCTCTCACGCATTTTAAGAAGGCACCCACTTCAGGACTCTGCCTTCTTCCTTTGGCTACAGTAAAGACAAAACTGGGAGCAGTTTGCGTCGCTCAGCTACTTGCAAAGCCTCCAAAGTCGCTGGTCCCAAAGTCACTGAAGATTCCAAAAATGTTCAATCTAAAATTCTATATCCTTGCGGCTCAAAAACTTCTGGCGTCTGATTTCCAAACTCTCAATCTTGGCGGCTACATTTCCGGCCGCTTCTTTTCCTACATTATGCCTACTGCTTCCTCTACTCCTTCAGCATGGCAACTGCGTCTTCTTTTCCTATATCATGGCAACTGAATTCCCCTTCTCCTTCAGTCCCTTTTATTTCTCATCAGACTCTCCACCCCAAACTGCAAACTTAGCATTTTCCCTGGGACTATTCATTCTCATCAGCAAACCCACTCCAGGGGGCACCAACTTTACTGGACTTTGGACTCAGCCCGGTTATACAGTGAAAGTGTGCTAACTTTGAGGCTATAAACAAATGCAGTACTATCGCTGCCCCAAACTGACTCCAGGGGCCATGTTTGGGTCGTTTCAAAGCCTCAGAGCCTCACTCAACACTCTGAACTAACGCAGTCAGTAACAGTTTACTAATGGATTAAAAACTAGATGCTGCAGTGGACGTTGCCTAACTTCTCTTGCATCCTGACGGCGGAGTGGAAGACGGTCTGTACATCCACAGGTTGACTCATAATGACACACACACCTGAAACTTACATAGTGCATTGTTACTTTACGAAAAGTATATACATGTATATCCCACCACAGGGTTAAGATGTGGAGAAGCAGTAAACACAGGGAGTGCCTATCTGTATTAAGAGTTAGTGAGACATTTTGCTTTTCAGACACTGAAGTCTTGTTGAGACATGTAGTGAGATAAGCACCCAGTAGATTTGAGACAGAGTAAGATAAGATAAGCACTCTGTAGGTTTCTGCTGGTTGAAGACCCCAGACTAAATTTGATATCAGAGGAAAAAAATCTGTTGACTAAGGAGAAAGATAATAAGGGGAAAAAACAATAGCTGAAATGAAGCAAGAGACTTCAGAAGTGCCTGACTCAGCAGGAAGGCAGAAGCCCATTTGGAAGAATATAAAAGTAGCCTAGAAACTAGCTACTCACCGACCCCCCACACACACCTGTACTGTACTCTCTCCCTTAATAAATTCCTAACTTCTTTACATCACTCTGAGTTTCCGTCTTCCTTACTGATGGCTGTGGGAGCTCACTTCATTCTTGGAAGTTCGAGCTTCCAAGAACTAATTTGAGCAGGCTTGTGAAGCTTCTATGTTTCAGAAGGACACTGAGATCAGCACTTTTGTCAATTGCAAATAGAAAACTGAAGCTCAAGGAACCAAAGTGGTTGATCGGGATTATTACAAATTTGAGACAAGAATGTGGTCCTCCTGAACTTCCACCTGTAACAGGGTGGTCCCCAGAAAAAGGGTATGTTCCAGGTTCCCTGCCCCACCCAAGGGAGTGTGGAGCTGAGCAGGAGAGATAAGCTGGAGAAGAGAGGAGAGACAAGACACACACACAGAAAAAGAGCTAGAAGAAAGAAGGAAGCAGGATGGAGAGCCAGAAGAGGCACATGGAACAGAAATGTGTAAAGAAGCTGCACTGTCTTGGACTGATTGAGACAGATGTGGGTGAGAGACCCGTGGGGGGTTGACTATGGCAATGCTGATCTTGGTTTTGATTTTGCTCTGCTCCTCTCAGAGTTGTCTCACTGTTTCTGACCCTTTTGTATGGGTCCCTGCCAAGGGGTGTTTTCGTTGCTCCCAGAATTGTCTGGATGTTTCGGACCTTTTCTGTGGGTCCCTGCCAAAAGGTATATTAGACTTGTGTCAGGCTTTTGGGCCTTGCTTTGGGACAATCCCATTTGGGTGGACTTTTACCCATGAGGGGTTGGGTAACTTTGGCTGCTTGATTTAGAAACTATATTTTTTGTCTTCTGTCTTTTCTAATTGTATTAAAGTTTCTTTCCACTTAAGGTCCTGTATGTTTTGTCTTGATGCGGCGCATGGCAGAACCTATTTTAAGAGGGCGGGTTTTTTGGGGGCTCTGGGGGTGCCCCTCTCCCTGCCCTGTAACACGCCAATAGAGTATACCTTTGACATCTCCAGAGAATATTTGTCTACACTTCCAGGAATCCCCCAAGCCAAGATCTGAAAAATGCTTGCAAAGGCTCTCTGGCTTTTACTAGAATCCCATTTAGAGAGTAGCAGGGATTGCCAAATCATGACCTCACAGTAAGATGGACCACTTTTTTCAGTTTTCAATAAAATTTCCTCCTTTGATAGTTACTTTTCACACAGAAGCAGTACTGCAATTCCATCACTAGGTATGGCCTGTGCAGGGAAACAAAGAGATGCGACAGCTGAGGGCTGAGACCTCAGAGGGGGACACTCAGGGCTTCACCCAGGGTCACCTCCAAAACTGCGTCTCTTAAGTCTTTATGAACTAAGCTGGGAAGATGTCAACATTACGTAAGAAAGAATAATTTTCATACTATAAAACATGATGATCTATTTTTAACCAAATACATTCTGCATAGTCAAATAAGTTAAAATTTTTTTAGCAATAGTAACTTGACATCGAAAATGAAGGGTGGGAAGTGGTGGCATGAAGAAAATATGAGACTTTTGTTTATTCCTCAATATCTTTTCACATGGTTTAAACTTTTGCAGTGAGCTTATTCTTTTTAAAATGGATGCAAGGAATGATGCATCCATTGTTCAAGGAAAGATGCATCTGTTGTTCACTGCTTGAAGCTGTCACTTGTTAACTATGTTGCCTGCACTAAGTTATTTAGCATTTTTGTGCCTCAGTTTCTTCAGGTGTAAAATGGACATAATATTTCTACTATCAGCTTCACAGAATTCTTGTGTGCTTAAATAAATCTATATATATAAACTACTCAGGAAAACTCATGATGTAAGGTAAGCACATCACTACTAACTTTGTTATCATTGAGGTTTATTAGGATTTTCCTCACAAGGAGTACTTAAGATAGGATATAACCTGCTCTTTCCATGCCCAGTTCCTGGGGCCCAAAGAGCTGGGTTGCAGCTTCTGCTATTTCTTGCATCATATAAAATCCCTTGGAAGGCTGGCCTGGACTCCCATGTGGGAACTGCAGCTACCTGTGAGTTGGTGTTATGGCCAGACCAGTTTCCATCAATAAGTCCCCTCAGACATTGAAATTATTCTGGAATCTTAAGAGTTTCCTCACCTTCCTGGGCTTTTTTGCTTGCCTTGCAGGGAAGGATGCAGGTTAAGAATCTGTATGCCTCTTGCTCCTTCAGTGACTACTTGATAGTCACCCAATTTACTCTCTAGTGCACATTATCTTCCTGCACCATTTCTCCCCTGCCCATCAGCATAAATCCACATTAAGATTTTCCTGTCCTCCTATATCATCTTTTAAACAGTAGGTAGAAGATTGAAGGCAAATTGTTCACTGCATCCTGTGCGTGCCTGCATTCATTTGACAAAAGCAATGTACTAACGCAGACTTAGGAGCGTCTGGATCCAGTGCTTGCTCACCTGATCCATAGAAGCTATAAAGACAATATAAACTTGTTAAAAACATTTAATGTACAACTTCTAAGTAGTCATTGCTTTCCAAAAGACACATTGTAAACTGTTAACTTCTCCATTTTCTTGTGACACTGAAATCAGTAGGTCTCAGTTGGCAGTGGCAACAGAACTCTCTATGGAGCAGTTTTGGATAATAAGGTTCCTCCCATCCCTCTTGCAAAGGGGCCTAGATTTGCAAGAAGATGGAGCGATCCAAACCCCGGGCTAGCATGTCTGGGAAAGCACTGCTAAGCATTGGTCAAATCAGGGGAAAAGGGAGGGGGAGAGATGCTTTGTTTGTTTATTTCTAGTTTTTAATTTTATGAGTAAAGCTGCTGTAGTCATTTGTGTACAAGACTTCTTGTGGGCATATATTTTCACTTCTCTTGAGTAAACAGTAACAGAGTAGCTGTTAGGAGAGATGCTTTTAAATGGCTCATTGTCTACATGCAAATAAGATCATACAGTGCCGAGGCAGACAATTTAGTCATTCCACTTCTCTAAAACAAAATCTTTACTCTTTTTATGGCGTTTAAAACTCTGAGTGGATTAGAAAGTTGTGGTATACGACACACTGGAATACTACTGAGCTATTAAAAAAGAGATAAACTCTTGCCATTTGTAAAACGAGGGTGGAACTGGAGGGAATAAAACAAATAGAAGGAAAAAGACAAACACTGGATGGCTTCATTGAAATGTGGAATATAGATAAACAAAGCAACAGGTCAGGTAGAACCAAACCAATAACAAGCCCTTGAAATCTGACTGTTGGGGCCTCCCTGGTGGTGCAGAGGTTAAGCACTGCGCTGTGGAGCTGTCAGCAGTGGTGACTGGAGTTAGGCACCTGGCAGGAGAGATTCCCACATGGTGCGGCAGACCTCTCCTGCTGGGTCCGCTGCTCCCCTCAGCAGTGTATTTCCTTCAATCTGCCTGTTCTGCTCCCCACTGTCTCTGGTGAACCCTCTCGTTGCCCCATGCCTCTGGCCTGTACCCCAGCTTGCATGCATAAATAAATAAATCTTTAAAAAAAAAAGAAAGAAATCTGACTGTTGAATTGAGGCCCCCAGAGGGGACAGGAGGATGGGGAGCAGGATGTAGAAGAGGTTGGATGTGTAATAGGGTGGTCCCCCCGGAGAAAGGGTGTGTCCCAGGTTCCCTATTCCATCCAAGGTAGGGTGGAACTGAGCAAGTTATAAGAAGCTTGAGACACACACAGAGGACACACACAGAGGAGACAGAACACACACACACAGAAGACAGGAGAAGACAGAAGAAGGATGGAGAACCAGAAGAGGCCCAAGGAGCAGAGAGACTTGTAAAGAAGCTGCACTGGCCTGGACTGATTGAAATAGATGTGGGTGAGAGACGCGAGGGGAAGTTAACGCTGGCTGTGTTGATTTTAGTTTTGATTATGTTCTGTTCTGCTCAGAATTGTCTGACTGTTTCTGACCCTTTTGTATGGGTCCCTGCCAAAAGGTATTTTGGTTCCTCCCAGAATTGTCTGGCTGTTTCTGACCCTTGTGTGTGGGTCCCTGTCAAAAGCTCTTCTAGACTTGTGGCAGGCTTTCGAGACTTGCTTTGGGCCAATCCCGTTTGGGTGGACTTGTACCCACGAGGAGTTGGTTAACATTGGGTGCTTGACTTAGAAGATATATTCTTTTTCTTCTCTGTCTTTTCTAATTGTATTAAAGTCTGTTTCCACAAAAGGTCCTATATGTTTTGTATTGATGCGGCGGAACCCATTTAGAACAGGGCAGGTCTGGGGTTTCGGGGGTGCCCCTCTCCTGCCCTGTAACAGATGGACTAAGGTGGAGGACTGTAGGTGCCTTGGGGCTTGGTGTGGTGTGATAACATCTGAAGATGTGTTATCCTATACCTCTGAGTCATATACATTGTTGTAAACTATGTTATCTCAACAAGAAAATAAAAATAAATAAAACTTAATCCGCAACTCAGTGTTTAATGCTTATCACTCTTCTCTGATGTAGATGTACTCAATGATATCTCAGGAATGATTCTAGATTATTTCATCATCTAAGTTTTTGCTCATTGTTTCCCCTTCTTTGTTTAGCTGTCAGTTGCTCATCCTTCGAGGATTTATTCGTGCATCACTTCTGGCAGCCTCTCGGACTCCCTCACTTGCCCTGACAAATTATATTTTCCAGAGTCGATCACATTAGCTCCAAACTTGTATCTTTTCTTCCTCTCTATATTTGATCTCCTCCTATATAGATGTAAATGTGGAGTCTACTCCTTGAAAGAGGCAACAATGATTGGATTGCTATGTGACTTTTCAGGCTAAGTCATATAAGGAGACACAGCTCCCGCCTGATTCCCCTGAGATAGATCTTGGAACCCAGCCACCCCTCCATGAAGCACCTCTTGTGTAGGTTTTTTGGCTAATAGCTCCAACTGAGGTCTCAGGCAACAGCTTGCACCAAGCACCGGGCATATGAATGATAAGCCTTTAGAAGATTTCAGTTGCCAGCTTAATAAATTTTTATTGAGATAAATGGTTTATGACGTTACATAAGTCTCAGGTGCCTGGCTTTACAATTTGACATCTATATGGTTCACATCAAGTTCACCACCAAAAATCTAGTTTCCATCCATTACCATACAGCTGACCCCCTTTACCCATAGCTCCCACTCCATCTTAGTTTTGATTCATTCCAGCTCAAGGCTTTATACACACATGCATATTATTATATATCTCCTGTATTTTATATAGATATGTTTTATAATATAAATGTAAAACTTGTTATAGACATATATATATATTAGTTCATGATTTATTATAAGTAATTTTACCTCACATCATTATGGAAACTGAAGTCCCATGATCTGCTGTCTGCAAGCTGGAGACCAGGACAGCTGATGATGTGGTATCCATTCTGAGTCCACAGACCTGAGACCAAGAAAACTGATGGTGTAAGTCATAGTCCAAGTGCAGGATAAGATAAATATCCCAGCTCAAAAACAGTCAGAGAGAGAGAGCACGTTCTTCTTTACCTTTTATTTATTTTTGTTTGTTTTTAAATATTTTATTTATTTTTGCATAGAAGAACTAGGGTGTAGGTCAGAGGTATGGGGGGATGAGAGGATTCACCAGAGACAGAGTGGGGAGTAGAATAGGCAGATCTACTGAAATACACTGCTGAGGGGAGTAGTGAGTGAGACAGGAGAGGTCTGCTGCACCATATGTGGGTTAGCTCCCTGGTGGGGGATCAAACTCAGGCCACCATGGAGGGCCATGATGATGGTAGCACTGAGCCTTAACTCCTAGGCCACCAGGGAGGTCTGACCTTTTGTTCTATCCAGATCTCCAACAGATTGGATAAAGCCCACCCACAGCAGGCCCTTCTGCACTACTAATGCACTTATTCAACCCTTCTTTCCTTCCTGGCATGAAACGTTCTATTCTCCTGCCCCATTATTTTTATTTATGTATTTCCCTTAGTATGGCAATTCTTCTCCAAATAACTGCCTAGGATAACAAGGTCCCCCCCACCAAAAAAAAAAAAAGACGTAGATTTACTGAATACTGACTTGGGGTGCTTAGGAAGCATGGTCCATACATAGAATCTGGACCCTTGAATACTAGCAGGACTGATTCTTGCCTGCTTGCAGTTGTTATGGTTCCTGTCTAATGATAAATGAGTTGGGAAATCTTGCCTGGAAGTTGTTTCACTACACACCTTGAGGGCCCTGAATTGTTTGGTCGTATGAACATTTTGAAACACAGGTAACTCCCTACCTCCATGAAAGAATGGAGCATGGCCATGCCACCTTTAGGCTCTATATCCTGGGGATGTAAAAGCTTACCTGCCTAACTATGTTTGTAAAAGAATCTGCAGGGACTTGGATTTTCCCTATGGTATCTCCTAAAGCCCTTTGGATTGTGGAAAGAGGGGAAAATAAGACATAGTTTGCATTTCCCTGGATTTCTTTATTAATAAAGAAATATCCTGAAGGACCAACTCAGCTTCGCTTAACCACCTTCTTATGCCACTTTTCCTCCTCCTCCTCCTCCTCCTCCTCCTCTTCTTCATCCTCCTTCTTTTTCTTCTTTTTCCCCAAGATGCCTGTGGGACAACATATTCCCATTGGTAGCAATGACTGGCAATGGTGGGGGCTCTTCCCAGGGACGGAATGGTGGAGCAGGAACACTCTCCTTAAGACCATGTATTGAAATCTCTGGGGCAGGGAATATAGTTTCCAAAAGCCCATAGGTGATTTCGATATACTCCTTTCCCCAACTCTTCATTACTTTGTCATTTTAGATTGGACAAATCAGTATTCAGTAAATCTACTGTCACTTTTTTTTTTTTGAACCTTATTATCTTATCCTAAGCAGTTATTTGGAGAAGAATTGCCATACTAAGGGAACTACATAAATAAAAATAGTGGAGGAGGGAGCATAGAATGCTCCATCCTAATAAGTAACATGTAAATAATTAATATTTAACAAAAGGATTTATTAACCCACATTTCATATTAAGGGGAGCATGGTCCTTTTTATTCTCTTCCCCTTTGCCAACTTGTTTGCACAATACAGGTACGTAGTACTTCATTTTATAAAGGAATGAAAAGTTCTTTATTTTAAAAACTATTATCTAGAATAAAAGTATGGCACTCATATACAGTGAGACTGTAATATACAGTGAGCAAGGTGGCCGTGGCTGTATATGTTTATAGATCGGTGAGCTCTTACGCTATGATGTAGAGAGCAACCCAGAGCCATTCACAGAAAATTGGGGCAGTAACTTTGTTCACTGATTGCATCACAAGCAAGTTTTGTTTTTGTTTTTCCTGGAAAGAAAACAGTGGTAGAGAAAGATGAATTCTATTGGTGTCTGCTTAGAGGACTCCCACTCTAAATTAAAGCTGACACAGGCCTAAGGGGATTGCATCATTAGAGTAAAAATAAGCAGGTAAACCCTGAGAGTTCTCACCTCTCATATTTCTATTTTTCCTTCTTTGTCATTTGTTCTGAGAACAATGGCACAATATTTCTGAGATTCATTCCTGCATGTGTCTGGGCCGAACCTTCAACTCAACTCATTGGAGTCCAGGGAACTCACGCCCCCACCCCACCCACTACCCCTGGACCATTTGGCTGACCTTGGAGCAAAACCCCAGTCAGGTGCTAGCAGCTCAGTCTTAAGGCCTGTGCCAAGTTTTTTCTCATGTCTGAGCCTCAAAGGTCTTAATTCAATATCAAGAGATGTAGGTTCAGAAATGGAGAGTTCGATACTGGGCAAATGGGGCTTCAAAATTTGGCCAAAGGCACTGCCCAAATTGCTTAACGGTCACTATCTTGGTTCTGCACCCACGCACACAATTGCAAGACTACTCAGTCTTAGGGAACAATAACAATGGGATTTATTTAACAAACAGGGAAAAGCAAAGAATTACTGAAGTCAACATATGGCCGTTTACCTTACTTAAAGCAATGTCCAGTCCTTTAAGTCCCAGAAAAGTAACAAAGGTAGCGTCTTCCTGCCACAGCTGATGTGGAGCTCCTCTTCCAAACAATAGGCCACGTTTCCAAAATGGCGTCTTCCTTCTTCTGCAGACACACAACAGCCAAACTGTAGGCCAGGTTCCAACTCACGAGACTGACATAGAACACAACTGGAGATGCTCCTGGAACTGCCATGGTGCCCCAGCACAGCACCAGGCCAACAACACTGCAAACAGCAACTACAGTGGCCAGATGGCCCAACAGACTGCACTCACACATTTTAGGAAGGTGCCCGTTTCGGGCCTCTGCCTTCTTCCTTTGGCTGCAGTAAAGACAAAACTGGGAGCAGTTTGCGTCGCTCGGCTACTTGCAAAGCCTCCAAAGTCGCTGGCTCCAAAGTCACTGAGGATTCCAAAAATGCTCAATCCAAAACTCTATATCCCGGCGGCTCAAAAACTTCTGGCATCTGATTTCCAAATTCTCAATCTTCGCGGATACCTTTCCTGCCGCTTCTTTTCCTACATCATGGGGATTGCTTCCTCTATTCCTTCAGCATGGTGACTACTTCTTCTATTTCTTCATCACAGCAACTGCTTCTTCTTTTCCTACATCATGGCAACTGAATTCCCCTTCTCCTTCAGTCCCTTTTATTTCTCATCAGAATCTCCACCCCAAACTGCAAACTTAGCATTTTCCCTGGGGCTATTCTTTATCATCAGCAAACCCCCTCCAGGGGGCATCACCTTTACTGGACTTTGGACTCAGCCCAGTTACAAGTTCAGCAAGAACGGAAGACTATGGTGATGGTTCCACAGGTGAACAGGTGGTGGGTAACTTATGGGGACCACACAATAATGTAAAAGATATGAATAACAAAAATAAATAAAATATTATTAAAAAAAAAAAAAACGGTTCCTTTTAGATCTCTCTTTTAAAAGCTGCAAGGTAAAGCTTTGTCTTTTCGGAGCCTTTAGCACAAAGCCAGGGGAAGACACTTTGCTGACCTCAAGGCAGGCGAAAGCCACAGGTACGTAAGTCCCACAGCCCAGCGCTGACACTTCCCTCTGGTTTCCTGGGGCCCTTTCGGCTCTGTGTACTCTTCACTCTGCAGGCCGCCCTTGGCTAGGGATCCAATACCCAGGATAATGATCCTGAGGATGGTACAGCTGGGAGAGACCTGAGATGCTACCTGGCACAGGCTCCCCTGTGCCCGTGAGAGGACTAAGGCCACCAAGGGAAGTGATTGGCTCTGAAGGCCACACAAATGTTGGGGCAGAAGTGGAGAAAGCTGCCAATTTACCTGTTCTTTTCCCTGCCGGGGTTGCCTCCCTCAGGGGGTACCTTTATTTGGATTATGCCACTTGGAGTCAAGTGCCCCTCTAGTCCCTAAAGTATTTAAATTGGGCATCGAGGACCGTGGTACCCTACTAATGGTTGAGCAGCAGCCGAGACAGCAGGAGCCAGCAACACAGAACAGACTCGCCCCTCCAGCAGCTGTGAGTGCGGCCGGGGAACCCCAGCAAGTCTGACTCTGGATCTGCAATGTCACTACTGTGCTTTTCATGACATCTTCCATGATATTTTGTCTCACCAACTGGTCTGAGAACTCCCTGAGCAAAGAGGAACTGTGATAGTTTTCCTCAAGTGCTTTGTGTTAGAAATGCAATAGTACTGCAATAAATGAACAAACAAGTTTGGCTTCAGAAGACTTGGGTCTTAATCTTGGATGAACCACTAAGAGTGGCAGAAACCTCAGTTCCTTGATCTAGAGAAAGGGGGAGTTAATGTCTGCCTCGGCCACCACACAGGTCAGGCAGCTAGTACTTTAGATTAAGTAAATGGTGGTCCCACTACATGGTGTGGGGGGAGGGGCGCTTCAGCCTCTGCGTTTCACCATCACTTGCCGCTCCTTGATGTTTCTCTCTTGGGTATCAGTTGCCATAGCAATGGGTACAGAATGCCTGAAAGAGTAGCTGGGTGTAGCAGTGCCACCAAATAGTCCTTGCCTCCTGGAGACCCCTGGAGACCTGGAGAAGTGTGGTCTGGGGGATTGTGAGCCCACCCTGCTCACTTGACTTACTTAATGTTTCACCCAGCTCTGCCTCCCAAGCCCAGCTCTGGGCCCTAGAACTCTCCCTTGGGACTTATCTCCTCTCCAGTCCTGGCTCTTGGCACCCTGCTCAGCTGCCATGGTAACAGGTTCCAGGGTGACAAAGGAGGCTGCTGGGTCCTGTTTCCTCAGAAGTGCTGTGGATGAGGATTTTCAGACCTCAGAGACTGAACTGTCTGCACCTACCCAGCATTTCCTGTGTTCTCACTCAGCTTGAGCTCAAATTTCCATCCGAGCCAGCACAGCCATGTGTACCAGTCTCACCACTTGCGAGTGGAAGAAAGTCTTCTATGAGAAGATGGAGGTGGCAAAGCCGGCCGACAGCTGGGAGCTCATCATGGACCCCAACCTCAAGCCCAATGAGTTGGCCCCTGGCTGGAAGCAGTACCTGGAGCAGCACGCCTCTGGCAGGTGAGACACACAGGGGCCTGGGGGCGACTTCCAAGGGGAAGCAGAGAGATAACTTGGAGCCCAGACCTGGAGACAACTCAAGGGGCAGAGAAAACTGCCAGGTGGTTAAGAGGCCTTGGTTCTAGCCCTCACTGCACCAGTGACTCCCTGGGTGGCCCTGGACATGCTGGGTGCTCTCACTGGGACTTGGTTTTCCCTGGTCATTGAAGAGGTACGCTTTTGTCCATGTTCCTGCAATCTACAGCATAGTCAATGTTTTCATTTATTATTGTCTCTTAATGAGTGGTTGGGACCAAGGGGAGGAGGAGCTCAGGTCCAAAGGGGAATGACTTGGCCTAGGAGTTGGAGCACCTGTGCTTTGGTTTGAAGTCTGTTCAGTCAATTCAAGCCATTTTGACTGAAATACAAAAACACTTTTCACCCTCCTGCTATGTTCTAGAAACTAACTTAACAATTGTGTGATCTTGGGTGAGTCCCTTTTTCATTCTGGGTTTCAGTTTTCACATTTGCAAATGCAAGAGGTGGTTTATGATCAGCCAAGTCCCTTCCAGCTGTGTTATCTATGGGTTTCTGGCAGGAAGGCTTCATTTCAGGTGGGAATCCCCTCGGGTTCTTCTGGCCTGTGCCCTTCACTATATAGGGTCAGTCTGTCTCACACAGTGCAGATGTTCTCGAAGCCAAGGTGACTTATCCATCTGGACCCATATGCCTTTCCCTCTTCTAGACCATGATTTGAGGTACTCCACGCCCATACTCTCTCAGGTTCATCTCCAGGATCATGCATTCCTCCTTCCCTGGTTCCATCCACTTAAAGGCAGACAGTTCCCTTAGGTCCCCAGGGGAGGGCAACGGATATCCCCACAGAACTTAGATGCAGACTGGCTGGTTCACCTGCACTTGTATGTGAAGCCTCTCGGTGCAGGTACCGAGGGTAGGAACAGGAGGGAGGCTGTGGGCAGGGACTTTACATTTATACTGTCCAAGACCAGCAAATATTAAAATGAACCTGTCTTTAGGACAAAAGACAGGCGGAGGTTGGTTCATTTCAATTCAAATCAATTTTGGGAACATCTAATGGAGCCTGTTATCATCTGGCTCTCGTTAGCTCTCTCTGTGTGTAGCCCTCTTTCTCTCTGTGCCTCTGTTCAGCCTCAGTAAAGTGAAAGGCTGACTAGATGATCAATGAGCTCTCCAGCCAGTTCTAATATTTTGGAATTTATGATTTGAGGTACAGCTTAAGGAAAGGTAAACAACTCTGACTGGCCCAATTTAAAAATGTGTGGAAGGACTTTCATGAAACTCTTGAGCTGGCTGGTAGGAGGGGTCAAACTGCTGAGCCCTGGGTGCAGGGGCCCAGGGGTTAAGGGGCTGAGCTCCTTGGGCCTGACTTCTCTTGTCTCAGGGCACAGCTAGTCTGATTCCTGGCCTATGAGCTGTGACCCCCGTTGGCCTTAGGCAGGGCTGGGGAACTGTTGTTCTGGTGCTTATTCTGTGCATAGGGTCTCTCTACCTCTAAGCCTCAGGATGCATGAAACCTGGCACCCCACAGCTCTGGCCTGATACGGAAAGAGGCGCCAGTTCAGACTCAATCCCACTCCAGCTGCTCTGCACTTCTGATCCTGCCCTGGGCTTTGCTGGGTGTTGCTCTGTGCTCACGTTGCCAGTGGGTTCCAGGGCTCAGAGGCAGGCTTGGCTTCATCTCTGTCCCACAGCCTGGGCTTTGTGGCACTTGGCAAACAGTAGGTGCTCAGAAGTGTCTTAGATTTAACTGAGTTCCTCATCAGAGGTCTCTCATCATCCAGTGGGCCCAGAGAGGGTAGGCAGACAGCCCAGCAGATCTGTGAATGTAAGCCTCCTTAATGCAGTTTGGAGAGGCTCATCTCAAAAATGGAAGGAACTGTGCAGGAGGCAAAGAAGGCTCCAGCACTGAAGGTGTGCAAGCACTGCAGGGGGCTAAGGGGTAGGCCTTGGTTAGATAAATCCCAGGCCACTTCCCCCAAGGGGGTCGTTATGGGAGAATGCTGCTCTGTGTGTGTGTGTGTGTGTGTGTGTGTGTGTGTGTGTGGTGTAAAGAGGGATTCAGGCTAGGGCCCACTCTTTCAGTTCCTACTGCAAGAATGGAGAGGAATCTAGGGATGTCTTTTTTTTTTTTAAAGATTTATTTATTTATGCATACAAACTGGGGTACAGACCAGAGGCGTGGGCCGGTGACAGGGTTCACCAGAGACAGCGTGGGGAGCAGAACAGGCAGATTGACTGAAACACGCTACTGAGGGGAGCAGCAGGCGAGGCAGGAGAGGTCTGCCTTGCCATGTGGGAAGCTCCTTGGCTGGGCGTAGAACTCATGTCGCCGCTGCCGACAGCTCCACAGCGCAGCATTTAACCACTGCACCACCAGGGAGGCCCCTAGGGATGTCTTGTTAAGGGACAAAAGAGTACTCTTTGTGAAAGTGCAGGGATAAAGCCATGGTCATCCCTACTTTTCTATTCAGTTATCCACTGGATACCCGGAGTCTGTGCCTGGAAGTCAAAAGTTGCTCTTCTTCCTCCCAGAGCAGATAGGCTACATGAGTAACATCTGCTGGTCACACTCCTGGCCAGAGTCACAAGAAGTCTCAGCGGGAGGATCTCATTGAGCACCATCACCCAGCATTTCACAGAGGAGAAATAAGATGGGAGGAGGGAGGCTGGCGAGGCCTGTGCAGCGGCAACAAGGCCCACGCGTCAGTGCATTAGGGTTGGGGTTGTGGGGAGCCAGGTCAAGAAGGGCACACAGGCTCCAGAGTACTTCCGGAGGCCAGATGGTTCTAGTGCCAGGCTCTAGAGGACATTGTTCCAGTCGCAGGGCAGATCACCAGGCCTCCAGTACTAATGAGTCCAGGGAGGGATAAACACTCTGCCTCCTTTACTGCCGGGTACAGGCACACAGGGCCCTGCCTTTACCTGCTCCTGGCAGCTGGCAGAAGGCTGGCCATCTCCATGCCTCCCTCCGATGCCCGCAGGTTCCACTGCTCCTGGTGCTGGCACACCTGGCAGTCCGCGCACGTGGTCATCCTCTTCCACATGCACCTGGACCGCACCGAGCGGATGGGCTCGGTGCGCATGCGCGTCTTCAAGCAGCTGTGCTACGAGTGCGGCACCGCCCGGCTGGACGAGTCGAGCATGCTGGAGGAGAACATCGAGAGCCTGGTGGACAACCTCATCACCAGCCTGCGCGAGCAGTGTTATGAGGAGGATGGCGGCCAGTACCGCATCCACCTGGCCAGCCGCCCGGACAGCGGGTCGCACCGCAGCGAGTTCTGCGAGGCCTGCCAGGAGGGCATCGTGCACTGGAAGCCTGGCGAGAAGCTGCTGGAGGAGGGAGCGGCCTACACCTTCCCCGGGGCCTCCAAGTCAAAGGCCCAGGGGGTCTTGCACTACAACTTCTTCTCCCTTCGCTGGTGTCTCTTCTGGGCCTCCCTCTGCCTGCTCGTTGTCTACCTGCAATTCTCCTTTCGTAGCTCTGCCTTCCTTTAGGGAAGTTGGTTGGGGGTGGGATGAGGGCACATGTGGGAGGAGGGATGACAAGGGCTGGTCTTGATTTTCCTGCAGATTCCATGTATGACCCAGGCAACTCAGTTACCTCTGTGGGTCTCCGTTTATTCCTCTGCAGAATGAGAGTTTTGTTCGGGAAGATCCCTAATGGTTTAACCATAATATATACAGAGATGGGTGGGGGGGAAAGGGAAGGAGTCCCCCAGAGGTTTTAGAACTCTCCGGATTTGGCGTTAGTACTAAACCCACATGGAGGTATCTTCTCCGTCTACCTCCTTTACCTCTTCTTTCATCTCTGTCCTTCTCTTTGCTTCATTTCCGTATTCCACATACCCTTAGGACCCATTAGATCCTGTCTTGTACCTGCCTCGTTGTCAAGCTCGTTTCAGCCTCCTCTGACCATCCTGCCATCTGTCCCCTTGGAGAGGGCAGTGGCCCTAGCCCTTGAATCTCCAATCAATGTTTAACCAATGGGTCTTCACCCAGTTCCTCTCCTGGAGAGCCTGTTTCCACTGCTCTGTAAGGCTCAGATTTTTACTCTGGTGCTAGAGTCTGTTTGAATGAAATTATTTAAAGCTGACTGTCCAATATGTTAGCCACTAGCCATATGTGGCTATCTATGTTTAAATTAATGAAAAATGAAATAGGATTAAAACTTCCACTCCTCATAGCAATCACATAGCAAGTACTCAGTAGCCCCATGTGGCTAGTGGCCACCATGTTGTGGTGTGCTGATATAGAATATCATCACAAACATTTCTGTTAGATAACACTGATCTAGAACTTGAAATTCTCAAACGTATGTGGACTCATCAGAAATGGGCACAGGTTTAAAGGTGCAGTATGCAGCCCTCTGGGGGCAGGGACAGGTATGGTGTGATATGGTAAAGATGCGCAAGCGGAAGTCTAAATTCTGTGCTTCTGATTATTAGTTGATTGAAATCTGTGGGCCCCGGTGTTCTCTAAACCTATTTCTGGGGAAGGAAGAACTGATGAAAATTACAGCAAAGTGATGGTGTTTCTCTCTCTCTCTCTCTCTCTCTCTCTCTCTCTCTCTCTCTCTCTCTCTCTCTCTCTCTCTCTCTCTCTCTCTCTCTCTCTCTCTCTCACACACACACACACACACACACACAAACACACATACACACACACACACACACTCTTTTCCCCTCTCCCTTTCTCTCCTTTGGAGACCACATTCCTGTGCTTTAAAGATATATGTGAGCTTTGGTACCACTACATATTCACGATGCAGGGAAAAATGTTTGTAGCAGATTCTATAGTTGCCCTACACCCTAGAGATGGTGAGGGAAAGGGCAGAGAAGACAGTTATGTGGATGTGGATCTTCCAGGTACAGTGGGGTGATATGTCTCCATTCAGGAGAGACGACTAAGGGAAAGCATGAGCAGTGGAGTCAGAGAGCCCACCCCATCAGGGGGACTGTGTGTTTCCTATGCTCATTCCCTCAGGCAGAGCTATGACTTTGGCAACTTAACTCATGATTTGGAGTCAGATTATATGTTGGTTATTCTTTGGAATAGGAAACAGAAACTCCCCAAATTGTTCCCTAGCATTCACACCTTTCTATAACCTAATTTTAAAGCCTCTGTTCCAAGTGGGACCTGAAAACTAAAGACGAAGTTCTAGGTAACTATGCCTGGTCTGATATTTTCTGCTTTGGGGGCTGGGTCCCATCTGCACACTGTGTAGCAGATTGGTTTTACTTTTCTCTAACTTTGGTATGGGGCTTCTGGTGGTTTTCCAGAGTCCTCCTTGGACATTCAGGAGTTGAGAATCGGCAATATGGAAGAATCTCTTTCTTTTTTGGGTGCAATAAAAATATAGGAAGGACATCAGGCCAGAGTCTTTAGCAGCCATATGAGGTCTTAATCCCTTCTGTCAACTGCAGAGGCTACTCAGCTGGGCCTGTTCACAGGATATTCCCCACCGTGTATTGCTCAGCTGTTACACCTGGTGGCTTCCAGGAATATGAATGTCAGCACCCCAGGAATCCTTGCCTCCTGAGGACAGTCTGCCCCCTTGCTATGGTCCACCCTGGGAGTCTCAAGGACACATGAAGGGACAGGATTGGATAGAGTAGCAGCAGCAGCATCTCTAACTGAAATTGTGGTTTATGGGGCTATGGTCTCACTAGCTCAAATACTTCTGCAATTATGTTTTTTTTTTAAGATTTATTTTATTATGTATGCATGCAAGAACTGGAGTATAGGTCAGAGGTGTGTGGGGGTGGGGGTGAGAGGTTTCACTTGAGATAGAGTAAGGAGCAGAACAGGAGGACTGACTAAAACACACTGCTGAAGGGAGCAGTGGCTGAGACTGGAGATGTCTGCTGTGTCATGTGGGTCAGCTCCCTGGCCTGGATTGAACTCATGCCACAGTGGCTGGAGATAGCTTGATAGCGCTGAGACTTTAACCCCTGTGTCACCAGGGAGACCCCATAATTATGTTATGGTGTATCATCACTGCTCATTTGCATGTCTGCTGCCCAGTGCTGTTTGTTGTTTTTCATCTTCCTATCTCCAACATCTGACACAAAGTGACTGCTTAATCAGAATGGTGTCTAAATTTTTGTTTTGTGACATGAAAGATTCTCCACCATACCTTCTTTCTCACCATTCTGTGCATGTTCTGTGTGATGTGATACCCTCAATTTGGAAAGAAAGGAAATACTGACTTTGTGCCAGCTCTTATGTATCATTTTCCAGTAATGATCCATGAGATAGGTACTGTAATTGCCCACATCACATAAGGGAAACTGAGGCTTAGTGAGTTATCCAGTTTTATAAGACTGTGAACTGGTTTGCTTAAGTCTGGTACAGGAGACCAGATTGCTATGAAATGAAGAATTAAATACCCCTGCTTGGGACCAATGCATGATATCTATTGAGGCTAAGATCTTGGACAAGGACTACTGTATGAGGCCCAGAGGGCGAAGCCGCCCACTGAAGTCTGAATGACAGGTGCACTTCAATATGGTGCTTGAAGACAAAAGAGGGAAGATGGATTTCTAAAAACCTGGAAGTAGGGATGTTTGAAAAACATACAAAACCATCTGCTAACATGACTGATATGAAGCCTGGGAGAGCATCTCACAGACACTTGAAGTGAGATTAGCTTCATGCTCAAGTAACAGAGTTACTGTAATGTGGAATGAGTATTGTTCCCCAGCTCTCCTGGGGACTATGTCCTCTGTCAAGAGAGGCCTCTTATTCTTCTTATTATTTTGGTGTTGGTGTATATCCTGTAATTTTAAGCGTGTCTCAGAGGCTATAAGAAGGAAGACTGTGCTCTCTGAACCTCTTTGGCATCTTCTGTGTGCTGATTTTATACCATCAGGCAAGCAAATATGGCTGGCACAATTGCTATTTGTTTGCAGAGTACCTGATGAAGAAGACAGTTAGCCATGCAAAGGAACGCTGTGTTGAGATGTCAGGGGCCTGGGCACCAGTCCAGATATACAGGAGGGTAAGTCAGCTATCCCTGGAGAAATGGCAGGGCTATGTCCTGTGGTTATACAGCTAGAGTCCTTCAGTTTTTGTTCCTATGTCAACATGCATCCACTCCAGATGAGGGGCCAGGGATGGTCCCTGCACACAAGAACTGGGGTATAGGCCAGAGGTGTGGGGAGGCCAAAGGATTCACCAGAGACAGAGTTGGGAGCAGAACTGAAGTATACTGCTGAGGGGAGCAGTGCGCGAGACAGGAGAGGTCTGCTGCGCCATGTGGGAAGCTTCCTGGCCAGGGATCGAACTAGTGCTGCACTGGCTGCTTATAACTTCATAGTGCTCAGACTTAACCCCTTGCACCACCAGGGAGGCCCCACACAGGATAAGTTTTGAAGGGTGTGTAGAAGTGGTTGGGAGGTCAAGGCTGGGCTGACAGTGAGATACATGAATCCCCAGCTGAGTGAAAAAGACCTAGAAGCAGAGATTATTTAATTTTTTAATAAGATTTATTTATTTATGCATACAAGCTGGAGTATAAGCCAGAGGTATGGGGTGGCGAAAGAGTTTACCAGAGACAGAGTGGGGAGCAGAACAGGCAGATCAACAGAAATACACTGCCGAGGGGATCAGCGGGTGAGGCAGGAGAGGTCTGCTGCGCCATGTGGGAATCTCCACCGCCGGGCGTCGAACTCGCGTCATCGCTGCCAACAGCTCCACAGTGCAGCGCAGTGCCTAACTGCTGCACCACCAGGGAAGCCCTTTATTTAATGTTTTGAAGAGAAGCAACCAACACTCAGAAGAGGATGGGAACGTTGAGTGTGAGAGGAATCTGGGCTACTGGTTAGAAATAGGGGAATAAAACAAGGTAGAGTTGGGTGACTATAGTTTTCTTGGCTCAAATAAGGACTAAGGAGGCAGTCTTTGATTTATAATAAACAGACATTTTATTGTCATTTTTACTTGTCTTTATTTTTTGAAGATTTATGTTTATTAATGTATGCATACAAGAACTGGGGTATAGGCCAGAGGTGAGGGGTGGTGAGAGGATTCACCAGAGACAGAGTAGGGAGCAGAACAGGTGGATCTGCTGAAATATACTGCTGAGGGGAGCAGGGCTAGACAGGAGAGGTCTGCTGTGCCATGTGGGTCAGCTCTCTGGCTGGGGATGGAACTTGTGCTGCAGTGTCTGGTGATAGCTTGACAGTGCTGAGACTTTAACTCCTGCACCACCAGAGGGACCCCTACAACTTGTCTTTAAAAGCAAAAAAAAGAAGAAGGGTAGTACTGTATGGCAATCGTCCCTTGTGCCTTCTGCAAACATCTGGCACCTCTGTATTATGTATTTTGAATAGAGCACTTTGTACATATTTAAAGGAGCATTCAGTTCTCCCTTCATTCTGATCTTTCTCCCTCTGTATTTCTTACTCAAGTAGGTGAGAATAGTTTCAATTCTCATCTTTAGGTATAGAAATGAATGATTTCTTCAAGTGTTCTGCAGACAATGAGAATTTGGGTTGCAAAGGACAAAACTATTAACTTTAGTCAAAGAACACAGAAAGCTTTCTTTGCTCAATGCTGAAAATAAAATGAATTAGCTAATTAATAATCAGTGAAAGTAAGTAACTGGTTTCTGGTTCTGATTATGCACATGATGAATTCAACTAAGAACAGTTACAGTATAGGTGGTTTTTCTGTTTCCTTTTTTAGACTTTTTAGTTTGTTTATACAGTAAAAATCAATTACTTCCTTAAAATTTAAATATACTTATGTTTGTATCCATTATGTATGGTAGATTCATTAAACAAGAATGAATGTTCCTAATAAAATGCAGTATAAAAAACTTTTGGTTTTGTGTGTGTGTGTTGTTTTCAAACATCAAAACATTTATATAAAAGATGGAAAGGCGTAAAATCAGCCCCTGACATGTGGGAACTGGTCTGGCACTCACAGCTAGACTGTTCTGCTGTCCTGCTGAGTATAAACAATTCCGCAGAAACCCAACCACAGACAAGACCATCTGGGTTGATGGCAGAAACAGGTAAGCATAAGACCACTCCTAATCATGTCCCAATAGTCACAAGCATGACCATTGTCCAAATCGCAAAGATGACTATACAACCGCCTATCTTGGTCAAATGTGGCTGCTGTATCTTTATGAATGACAGCATTAGCTTTGGTCTCTTCTCAGAATCTAAATGAGAATTGCTAAGATCCTAATTGTAAGACTAGTTCCACTTTCTGAGAGCCTTCAACCTGGAGTCAACCCACTGACATGACCCTCACCCACTCTCCATGCTAGAGTTGTCCTTCCTCACACCTTCTTAATGACACACTTCATGTTTTCAGAGCAAGTCCTCCTTCCTTATGTTGTCAAAAAAGCCAGTATGCTCAGCGACATATCTGTTCCTGGTGGTATTATGGCTAAAGGACATTGCAAAAAAAAAAAAAGACATAGTTTTTCTTCCAGTGCTCAGATGTCTCATGAACTTAAAAAATCAGAACAAAAATATGCAGAATGATTTTTCCTGATTGTGAGATATTTAACTGAGAAAACCTGTTAACCAAATAAAATAAAATTAAAGTAATTGAACACTTTAAAGGGCTGTTTCTAAATCTTAGGATAAAGACAAAATTAAATATATTTTCAGTTTATTTTATAGTATTGTTAAGACTTTTAAAAATCATTTCCCCGTAGAAATTTACACAACAAATATCTAGTCTACCACTGATTATCTTTGCAGTTTTAGAAAATAACTTTTCATCTATATTCTGATATCTACTTCATTAAAGTTAGTTTTTTAAAATAAAATAGCATTTCATAATTAAATTAATAATGCAATTTATAGCTCATGAAATATCTTTGAATAATTATGTTAGACATGTGCATTATGTTTCATATTAATTAGGAATCAACTCAAATTTTATAAATTTATTTCTATTTGCATTCTTTATACCAGCTATGAGAAAACAGAAAATATTTGTTGGTCTCTGCCCTGGCTCCTGGCACAAAGTTCTTGAAATCCTTGTAAATTCTTAAGTGACAAGAACAGTAGGAGCATCTTTTGTTGTACTGAGATTGTAACCAGAAAAATACCAGCTTTGGGCTCCCTGTGGCTGCTGGAAGCCAACTGCGCAGAGACAGGAATTGAATCTATAGCATGCAAATTGTCAGAAAACTGGTGATCTGAGAGAACTGAGCTATTTTACACCAAAAGCTCATTTTAATATATCATCTCAAGCTGGCCATTTTTTAGTGAACTGAGCAAAGTAAACCATGCTCGAGCCTCCCACCACAACAGCCTCTCACAGCTGGTGCCTTGGTCTTCGTCATGGCCCCAGAATTTGTTGTCACCTCCTTGGTCATTTTGACCCAGGTACTGGTACAGTGATGAAAGGCTCTCTTTCTGCCCCACCAGATAAGCATTCCTATCTCCTTTATTTCCCTTGTTTCTCTTTTACATTCTGAGGGAAAAGAGCATCCTTATGAAGATAACATTCTGAATTGCTGAGCGCGAGGTGATGGCGAAAGCGAGTTGTCATCAGCCGGTTGCAAGGATAACCGTGCTGACCCTTGCCCACTCCCCTCCACTCCCTTGTAGCTGGGTAAACACCCTTGCCCTCTGCCAAAGAGCAGAGGGGGTCTCCCAGGCACCGGTCTGCTGCCCTCCTCTGTTTGTCAACAAATTAAACTACTTTCCTTCTCCTCAAACTCTGTTTCCTTTTATGGACCGAGGGTAACTGAGACTGCCGTTCAGTAACAGCAGATCCTGTTTTCCTGATGGTGTCAATGTCATACATTTCTTCAGCCATCACTGAAGTAGGACTCTCAGTTCAAAACCAGAGTTTTAGTTCACTGTGGGGTCCAGGCCAGGGTTCACAGAGTGAAACTTTTATAGGGCAGGGCTAGTGGTACGCTAGCACCCCTAACCTGCCTGCTCTGAATAGGTTCTACTGTTCCACATAAAGACAAAACATGCTCTGGTGAATAAGACTGTTAATATAAAGGAACTGTAGTATAATTAATATGCAATAAAGAGAAGAAAAGGAACAGATAAAATAGTTTCCAAATCAAGCACCCAAAGTCACCTATCCCCTATGGGTAAATGTCTAGCCAAACAGTGTTGGCCCAAAGCAGGACCACTGAGGCCTAAAAGCCTGCCACAAGTCTAAGGCATCTCCTGGTGGGGACCCATAGGAAAGGAGCAGAAGGGGCCCAGCACATTTGGGACAGAAGCAAAATAAAAATCAAGATAAAAGCTGCCATTGTTAACCTCCCCATGGGTCTCTCACTGACATCTGTTTCAACCAGTCAAAGATCAAGAAGAAAGTGTAGTTTCTGCAAATGTCTCTCTGCTCCAGGTGCCTCCTCCAGGTGTCCTCTGGCTCTCCACCCTTCCTTCCTTCTCACAGTCTCCTCTCCAGCCTTCCCTCCTTCCTGCTCAGCTCCACTCTTCTTTGGGCGGGAAACCTGGATTGTCCCCTTTCCCTGGAGACTACCCTGTTTTACAGATATTTATCAGTGTTTGGGGAATGTAGCATCTGTGGTTTCCAATAAATAAAAAATCTTTTCCTACTTTACATTTGATTGATTATGCAAGTGAGGAATTTGGAAAGTTTAGAAGTTCTGGAAAATAAATACATGAGCTGAGTTCATCATCTTGAACCTGGAACGTTACTACTTCTAATTTGCATTTTAAACAATCCCCTCCTATAAGCTAATTGAATCAGCATTAGAAAAAGATGGCTATAAATAACTTATACAGAATTAGATATACCTTAGGTGGTCTTTATATGATAATTTTAAAGATCAGCACTTTTTATTCATACATATCTGATCTTTAAAGAGTTTCTGTCCTGGTTGTGGTAGACCACTAACTGTTCCTCAAATGTGCTTTCCTCTATTTCCACAGTAAGAGGATTTTAGCTGGACACAAGACCTTGCAGGATAAAGACTATTTATCCCAGACTCCTCTGCCGGTACGTCTGGCTACAAGACTAAGTTACATGGAAGTTATATGTGAAAAGTTTTGGGGAAACTTAGAGACAGTGTTGAGGTTATTCATTGTGTTTAACAAAAATTTAAGAAAGTTTTCATTCTCTTCATTTTTATCCTTTCTTCCATCTTGCTACCTCAATACAGATGCTGCTAAATAGCAGAGGAACAAGGTAGAAAATACTTGATATCTAATATCACCAAGAACTTTATCAGCCTGGATAACCACCTGCAATTTTATGTGAAACAGAATTTAACTTCTCCATGTTTTAAGCTACCCACTGATTTTTTTTTTTTTGGTTGCTTGTTAAACTTAGCCACAAGTCATACATCTAGCTCATCCATTCATGAGCATGTACAGGGGAGCTGCATTTGCATAGTGCTATGTGTTGTTCCTTACATATACCATGTGTTTTGCTGTTCCCAATCTGCCAGCACACTAATCATTAAACCTGCAATTCTTTGATTCTTATTCTTTGCCAAAAGTAGACTTATTTCTTTCCTTTAAGTCCAACAATTAATACCATGTTATAGGAACTGTCTCAGATACCTAGAGACAGAATTGAAGACATCATTCAGTACTTCTCCAAACCATGCCTCTTGAACATTACTTAATGAATCCGTACTGTGTAATAGCCGTCAACATATCTCTACATCTACTGCCATGTTATTCTTGAGGGCAACAAGCATTTTACATTTATCTTTACATACCCCTGATCAGTTATTTTTTCAGTGCCCTTACCCCATGGTTCTGATGCTTGATTACTTTTAAGAATTTTAGTCTATAAATTCCTATTAAGCTATGATGAAAGGAAATAATTTTATATTCATAACTTTAAATATAAATTTTATGTTATAAAATTATATTATTATATTATTTTTCTTAAAGAAGTTTGTTACCTCACACCAAATGTTCCAGATGCCAGAATATCTGGATTCACTTTTTTTCCCCTGGAAAATATTGAAAAATTGGAAATGTTCCCTAAGGAGTTGAGTAGACTTTACTAGAAGGACATGCATAGTTATGTACTCTAGACAGATGATAAAGGACAAGCAGATAGAAACAGGCTGAAAAATGAATGGTTATTCAGGGAACAGGGAGTACATCTATTTTTGAGAGTGAAACATCAGTGGGAAATAAAATTTGGAGAAGTTAGAATCAATTTCCTCAAGTCTTCAAAATGTGTAAAGAGTGTGGATGTTTTTTGGAAGACAGTGATTTGCTTTTGGATTTTTGAAGTAAGACAATTATATGATCAGATGTATAGTTAAGAGTTGAATTCCATAGATTGTGGAATATATTCAAAGGGGCTGGGTTGGAGGTGGCAGTTGGGGAGGAAAGATGATGGGAAGGCCAGATAGGGAGTTTTTAAAGTAGTTTACAAGAGACATATAGGATGCTGAATTAGAGTGGTGGTCCATTATGATAGTGATGGAGAGAGACAGAAGAAACAAATATCTAAAGAATTCACAAGATGTGAGAAGTCAAGTGTTCCTTGAACAAGAGTGGGAATCGCCATTGTTATGTTAATCTGTTCTCTCCTACCTCATCATTTGCCCATTCTCTTATTGTTTGTGTATTTGATTTTTGTCCTGTAGTTTTACGTTTTAATGGAATTGATTAAAATCTTTAAAAAGGAGACAAATAGGGTCTCCTTGGTGGTGACATAAGGGGTTAAGGCACATGGTGCAGCAGATGTCTCCTGTCTCACCGCTGCTCCCCTCAGCAGTGTACTTCAGTAGATCCCCCTGTTCTGCTCCCCACTCTGTCTCTGATGAATTGTCTCACCACCCACACCTCTGGCCTACACCCCAGGTCTTGTATGCATAAATAAATAAAATAAATCTTTAAATGAAAAGGAGACAAATATGGCAAAAGAAATGTAAGTTTCAGGAATATTTGTACAAAGATGATACTTGAAAATATCTGAAACAAACTCAACATTCATTCAATATTTGACTGGTGGTTTGCGGACATTTTGTATGTTTCAAGCAATTTTTAAGGTAAACAAAGATAAGAAGGCACAGTCTCTGCTTTTGAAGAGAGCCCTTTTGCAGAGCCAGACATGCAAATAAATTATTGCTAGACAGTAAGGTAATTGCTATAGTTAAAAAAAAGGCTGCAAGCAGTCTGTCTTGTTTCAGTATATTTAGATGTATGAGTCTGCTCCTTTGTGTTGTGGGTTCTTGAAGGACAGAGCATATGCTGTTATTGTTTTTGTTTTTGTTTTTTTTTTTGTTTTTTGTTTTTTTTTTGCATCAGTCCTCTAGAGTCTACAGGAATAAATCTGTGCAGAAAGGTACAGCCTCATTTTTTTAGGTAGAAAAAGGGGAGTAGGGCCAGAAAGATGGCTCTGGATGTACATGTAACCTGAGGACTAGAGGGGACTAGGAAGTTTATCCTGTGTACTCATCTCATGTTGGAGTCATCTTTCCTTACTAGACTGGTCTCCTTGGATCTAAGAACACAGTTTTTCTGTTGAGCTAGTCTCTTGCTAGGGACCCAAAGCTGGCATCTGTTTCCCTGTGACTCCTGCTGTCAAATGTCACTTTGCCAATGGCTTGGGTTCATCAATTTCTCAGAAAGGTGTTATGATTAGGCTGCAACTAGCCAAGGTAGAAGGGAGACAACTGTGCTTTCCCTTCAACAAGCAAAGCAGATGGTGATATAAACAGGTTGAAAACTAAGTACTTGCACGTATAAAACTATGCGTGAGGAATGGAGGCTTGACCTTATTGCTCTTGAGAGTATATTTCCCATAGTTCTATTGGAAAGGAGAAACCCTGGAACTCTTCTTATTCATGTTATTTGCATTCAGATAAACACCCACCTGCCACTGATTCACTGGTTTGAGGGACATCTCAAGGAGAAGATTCCAGTGTGTCTGTAATTGGGAATAAACTGGTAAGACATGTCTGTTAGAAGAAGGCTGGAGTGATGCGGAGTCTAGCAACAGAAGTAAAATTTCAAGAAGAGAGTCTAGTGTTCTTTAGCAGACTCTACCTTTTGGAAGAAAGTGTCTGACAAGATGACCCTGACTCTCTGTGAGGGCTTAATATTGGGAGAGGAGTTGTGGTCCCACATAGGAAGGCAAACTGTTACCTGAATCCAGCTGTTCCTGGCCCTTGTGCGCTTAGGGAAAGGAGAAACTTGGTTAGAGCTTGTAACGAACTACCACAACTGGTAGCTTGTATTTTCTTGCAGCTTTAGAGGGCAGAAGACTGTTATCAAAGTGTAGGTCAGACCACCATTACACAAAGCTCTAGCGTAGATTTCTTTCTTGACTCTTCTGGCTCTCGGTGGCTGTGGGTACTCCTTGACTGTGACTCATTACGCTGATCTCTGCCTGTCTTCGCATGCCTTCTTCTCTGTGGCTCCTCTTCCGTGTCTTATAAGTACACTTGTCTTTGGATTTAGGGTCCACTCAGATATTTCAGGATGATCTCATTTTGAGATCCATAAAAAGGTTTTTTTTTTTTCCTAAAGAAGATCACATTCATAGGTTCTGGGGATTAGGATGTGGCCATATCTTTTTGTAGAGGGTGTCCCCATTAGAATAACTGCATTTTGTAAATACTGCTCTTTAAACAGCAAAATGAGTCCTTAATTATTAAAGCAGCGGGGAGGGATTCTAAAAGGATGGAAAGTAGAGGAGAGAAGATGATGCAGTGAAACAGGACAGTTTTCTCTTCCTGCCCCATCACTCAGCATTCCTATCTGTTGCATTTAACAAGTTTGTGTTTTTGCATCCTAAGAAAAAGGAAGGACATCTCTAAGAGGATAATAAGGAAGTTAAACATCTAAGGAAGTTAAACATCAGGTGTTAACAAAGCAAGCTGGTGCCCACCTGAGGTCTCCTTATGCCTGCCTCAAAAGGACACACCAACCCTGCCCACCTCCCTTTTGTTTTACTCATTTGTGTAAATACCCCTGCCCTCTGCCAAAGAGCAGGATGGGGATCTCTCAGGCATGACTCTGCTGTACTCCTCAGTTTGTCGACAAATTAAATCACTTTCCTTCTCCTTTGTTTCCTTTTATTGGCTAAGGGAAACTGAGGCAGCACTTGGTAGCAAAGGGGGAGGAGGTGCGAGTACCAGGATCTTGGCCAGCAAGGCTGCTTCCCCTTCAGCTTGGATACCCCGAGGGTCCAGGCGGTGCTCAATGCGCTATGTAGTCCAAGACAATGTAAACTGAGGTTATGGCTCAGTATGGACCCTACAATTAATGTAATGGGTCACCACCAGCAGTAAAAAGAAAAATAATTAGAATAGAAAATACCAGAGCTTACTGCTAATAAAATAACGAAATAATGTTGTGAGAAACATGTGTCCAAGTCTGTGTAATCTGTGGGACAAGGTGCACTGTATTCCTTAAGTAACTCACGGTGAGACATTTGAAAGCCACTGGTGTAAGAGTCCGGCTGGCATGGCAGAACATCACTTTAGAGAGCAGTGGTCCAGGGAAGTGCCAAAGGTTCTGGGCACAGGTTAGGGAAGGTGGGGAGGAGGGGTGTGTGAGAGAAAAGGGAGCCTTGACTGGACATAGCAACAGTGAACAGCTAGGAGAGGGCCTCAATACAAGTGAAGCCCCTCACTCTGAAGGGCCCTTGCAATGAGAATGAGCTCCACTCCTGTGGTGAGAAGGTGATTAGTTCAGTGAGACCAGCTCCAAATTCGACAGGGATGGTTAATATAGATATGAGCGGTGCAAAGCATTCATATTTCAGGTAATTACAGGTAAGGGGCCAAAGACTGAGATTCCATCAAATTTGAATCCCCAGACTTGGGAAGAAAGTATAATCTAATGTTTGAAAGAAAATATTATTTTTAAAGTTCTTCTTTGCAACTCTGGCACCAAGCACAATACTCTGCATGTCGTGTTTTCAAAAAGTTGGTGGAGAAAATGAAGGTATGAATAAAAAGCCTACCCTCAAAATATAAATGAAGCTGTTTTCTACCAGTCTGGCCAGCAGAGGGCAGGAGAGCTCAGCTTAACAACTGCTTCTGCCAGCTAAAGCAGCCAGGGCCAGGGCGGTGAGGAGCCGGTCTGATTGTTTATGGGGTTAGGAAATATTCAAAGAGAAAAAGGACGGAGACTTAGAAGCCCAGCACATTAATCCTCAAAGTATAACACTCTTGTCAAGAAATAGGGTTTTGCTTTAGGTCAGTTGTGAAGCACATAAAGAACAGGATATGATTTCAACCACTCAAATGGAAGGGATTCAAAGAACTTCATAGTGCACTTATGTCATAGGAAGAATACAGAACTAAGGGGGTCAGCCATTCTGACTCTGACACCAGTTATATGGTCTTAAGATAGATCACCCTTCTGTTGGCTTCAGTTTCCCCATATGTAAATAAAGGGGTGAGAATAGATGATTTAGGAGGTTCTGGTCTGTGGATGACTCCACTTCTGGCTCCAGTCCTGCCTCCCCTCAATCCTTGTAGTAATAACAGGAGAATCAAAGAAGCAGGTGCTTTGGTCAAATGAGGCAAAGCCAAGCCCATTGTCAGGCGTTCCCAAGTCAAAGGTGGGAAAGAAGAGAGAGGTGAAGGGGGAGAAGACCATGGTGGATCGTGGTTTGTGACTCCATTGTTTTTTAGGGAAGTAGAAGTCCAGTTGCAGACTAGAATTAAACTCTCAAAAGACACAGACCTATGCATCAAAATATTTGTGGTTGGGACCCAGACATTTATATTTTTAAAACATTTCCCTTGCATTCCTGGCATGAAACCAGGGTTAAGAACCACCAGTCTAGCTTATTACTCATAAATTCATGTGTGAGGAAATTTTTGCTGTTGCAGGGATACTTTCAAACCAAAGACAATTCTGTATTTATATGACCACTAGCATACATTCTCAAAGTGGGGCGCTCAACATCACCCCACAGAGGAACTTTATTATCTTTTCTATAAGGCTGCAGGGTTTCTGGCCCCATTTCTTAGATTCTGATAATCAAGATTGACCTCTCCTGATAACTCTACCGGGAAGGCTCATGGATGACCTCCGGATTTCATTTCCTGATTAAAGGAGGAAAATCGGTAAAGAAAACTGGGAGATAACCTTTGAATGGCACTGTGGGACAAAGGGCAGCTCAATTTCATTTTATTGGAGAGACCAAAGCAGAAATTAAAGGTCAAGATGAAAGCTTTTGGAGAGACCAGTGGACCCACTGAGAGCAAGGCAACTGAAAGGAGAATTAGAGGTAAAATGTCTTACTTATCTCTGGTGAAAGAGGAGATGCTGGAGCAGCAGGAAGAGCTGAGCGCAGCCCAGCTGCGTTAACTGTCTAAACTAGAACCTCTATTCCCTTGTCTGGTTGATATTAATACTCTCAATCACAAGTGAGATGCTGCCCAAAGGTGAGTCTGCATTGTTATTCACTCCTATTGTGCACCAGGGATGATGGACATATCCTCCCTGAAAGATGTGAAGACTCTTCCATCTTCAGTGACTATGTGAGCATATTCACATGACAACTTCCACCAGTTCTTAGCACGTAGGAACATCTATGTCAGCAATATTCAGGATTTTTTTCTTGTTGAGTCTCTGAGATGATTGAGGGGTCAATAGATTCATGTTCCCGAAAGTGTCAACTACCAAGGGTTGGGGGGCAGTTGATACAATCTTCAGTTACCCGAGGTTCATGATGCTTGTCCTGCTTGCAGAGCAGGGGGTGATCTCAGATAAAAGATAGAAATTTGTCTTCAACTCAACCACCATTTTTCAGCAACTACTCTATGGTTCAATTACTTGTGGCCCCTGAAGAGGATACAAATACAACTGAGACCAGGTTTCTATTCTCAGTGAACCTCTCATGACTGAGGCATACAGATTCCACAGGGAACTGAGATATAGTATGAGGTCTCTACAAGGAGCACAAAGGATACACCTTATTTAGGGCACAGGAAAGGCTGTATTGATTCTGGATGGGAGATCCTGAAGCATCCGAGAATAAATTGTGTGATGTTCAGAGTCAGAGTTGGGTCAAAAGTATTCCAGGCGGACGGAACAGTATGCACGTTCAAAATGGGTATAGGAGACTACAGAGTTTGCACAGGAAGGAGCAGGTGGTTGGGATGGGGAGGGTGGGAGAGGAGGAGTGGCACAGGGCGAGAGGCTCAGGAAAGTCAGTGTCTGAGGAAACTCCGCTATCCCGCTGAGGTGTCTGCATTTGAACTGGTCGACACTGGGAAGTCACTGAGAACTTTTGAGCTGGAAAGTGACAGAATGGAGGAATGGAGACCGACAGCTGTGGAGACAGACTAGTGTAAGAGAACAGGCCTGGGCTGAGATGTTAACACCCACCCACCCCACACCCCCACCCACGGGAAGTTAAGCTTCCACTAACACTTCCACTCTAATGCTATTACCTCAGGTCAGTCTTTGTGGAAGTAGGTGAAGGTCAATTTGGCAGGAAAGTCTGACTCCTGTGCCACTAGCAGGAACATGAACTGGGACAATATAAGCTGAAATACAGTCCATCGGGAGACCTTAGATTACTGCAAGTTTTCATTCTTGTGTGCCATGGTGGTAAGTCTGTTTTAGAAAGAAAGGTGTTCTCACCCAAGCATCCGCCCTTGGGCAGGAAAAGTCTCTGCTTCACCATACCCTGCCCCATCCCCAACACCCCTACCAGTAAATCTGCCCTCTGCTGGGTGGGCCTCTTAAAAGAAATTGATCTCCCACCTTTACTTAATTAGATCAAAACCTTCTTTCTAGAAGACTATTCAACAAGTGAGTGCACACGGAAGTGCTAATAGTCGCCAAGGAAAAGTATATGAGAGAAGAGACTATTTTCTAATGGATAAATTTCAGCTCTCATCTGTTGCACTTCTGTGGAAGAGACCTTCCTGGACCTGCCAATCACACTCGCCAGGAGCCCCGTGTGGGGATGGTTCTCAGGCCCAGGGATCCGCACTGACCCTCCACTCTCAAAGGCCGCTCCCTGGCTGTTCTCCCTGGCTGAGCCCCTGCCGCATCCATCTGAGCAGAACCACAAACACTGGCCTTTATCTTTTTATCATGTTTTATGGGTTCTCCAGTACTTTCACTTACATTGTTTGATTTAGTTCTTATATTTTAGAAAAAAACAAGGATTATGTGGCCCATCTGAAGCAGGAGAAAACTGAACACTTAAGCCTCGGGCCTCAGACAGCCTGTCCAGGGCTCTTTCCACTAGTCTATGCTGCTTCTCCCCACTGCCTTTATTTCTCACCTCTTCTTTTTAAATGGTAAATTTTCAAAAGGCTTTCACCTCTCAAAAATCTTTTGTGACATAAGTTCTGTAACAGCTTTTTTGAGGTATAATTCATATATCATAAAATTTAAATTGGAGGATTCTCTCATTTTCTTCTAAGAAGAAAATGAAAACATTGTCCATTTGCAAAATGTCGTAGAGAAGTCCGTCAGGAATCCGCTTGTATGTTTAAGAATTTGCGGAACTATAAGGTATTTTATGGAGTGTCTCGATCACCCCCCTTTGTTCCTATTTTTCTTCTCATTTTTTTAACTCGATATCCAAACAAAACATGCACATGTCTTACTAACTCTACTTCAAAATTGACTTCACATTTGGCCAGTCCTCACCTTCTTCCTGGCTCCCGCTATGCCATTAAATGCCATTTTCTCTTGCCTGAACTAGTTTGGCAAATAAGGTACCCAATAACATGGTAAACCACCTTCTCTAAAAAGGAGAGAGGTCCTGGGGGTTGGCTGCTTAAAGCTCCTGTTGAGGGGAGATATAAACACCTATATGTCAAATCCACCAGCATGGAGTGTACTAGGGAGAATATATGTCCCTTTTCCTGTTTTGTCTTAAATGGTTCTCAGATACCTAAGTTATCTCTGCTTCTATTCCCGAACTCCTACAGTCATTTCTCCACTTACAAAAGGCATTATCTAAAATAAGTTAAATCAGGTCACTTCCTTGCTCAAAATCTTCCAGTGGTTTCCTAGCCCTGGACCCTGCCTGTCTTGCTGCCACATCTCGCAGCCCTCTCTGCTCCACCCTTTCTGTTCTAGTTTCTTTGGTTTTGGGGGTTTGAATATACCAAGATCAAGCCTCAGGGTCTTTGCATTCATTGTCCTTTTACCTGGCAAGGAAATATCTTTATTCAAATATTTGCTAGGTTACTTCCCTTACCTCATCCAGATCTCTGCTCTCAAACAGTCCCTCATCAGAGCCAGTCTTCCTTAGCCATCAGGCTCTGATTTTTTATTTATTTCTTATCAATTTCAATAATTAATTTCAATATATAATAATAATTTCAATAATTAATTAATTGAAGTGTTTACTGTTTGTCTTCTTCTCTAGGACCCTACCAATCTAGTTTACTGCCATATGGTTGGCCACTCAAACAGTGCAGAATCTCTGTATCTGCTTGTAGAAATCATTCAGGTGAATCAATTTTATAGATGAAGAAACAAGTTCAGAATGGGGGTGGGTAGGTCAGTAGTAGAAACAAGACACAAGAGCAAGTTTTCTAGCAGACCAGTTAGAAATACCACTGCCCTATTTCCCTCCCCCATATTATATAACCAGGTTCTTTTCCAATATTAACTCCTCATTTTAAGAAAATTATAGCATTTTAACACTACAGCACACTCTAGCTTTCCCCTTCATTACTGAAACTTGAACTCAGTGATCATCAGGGCTGGAAAGGACCACAAAGGCTACCTATTGAGCATTTTATTTTGCAGAAAAGGAAACCATGACCCAGAGAGAGTGTCAAGAGTTGAACTAGAAGCCAGGTCTCTGGACTCCCAGTACAGACAGCTTTTAATTCCCTGCATCGCTTAATATTGACTGCCTATGCCTGATCACAATATTACTGCTTCTTATTCAAACTAATTACTTCTCCTCACATTGACAGGTAGTAACCTCCAAACCTACATTCCACCAGGGAGGTAGAGAATCATACATGTCCTGGCCAGACGGGCTGCACATGGAAGATGCTTGGGTACATTCCAGAAGTGCTTGTGTCCTGCAGCAGGCTGTTCAGCCAGGTGTCTTTGGAATCTCTGTCAGGAGAAGATACACATTTCTAATGTGGAGCTATATTCTCCCTCTATCTTTGCTGCTTTCTGCCTGTGTGCCCTGGTGCAAGGCACTTAGCTCTTGGGACCTCTATTTTCTTCTCTGTGAGATGGGGCTAGCATGCCCTGATTGATGTGCTGGATGAGAATATCCTTTGCACCCCCAGAGGATTGCATAAAGGCTGAGGGGATGTGGTTCCTGGTGACCAACATCAGAGAAATAAAGTTCCTGGTACAACCGCAAACCACCTTCCCCTCCCAGACTTTGCCTTTGGGACATGGGAAAGAGGTCTTGGGGGGCTGACTGCAGAGGACTGAGGTTGAGGAAGTTGGAAGCACTTGTATGCTAAACCAACCTTTATACAAAATTTGATGACTTCATATTTAAGGAAGAATTTGTGTTCACTTTTGTACTGGCTCCACTTCTCTCTTCAGTGGTTCTTAGACTCATAACAACACAAGGATTATAAAACAAAATAAAGCAAAAAACCCGTAAGTCATTTCATCCACCCAGCCTCAGCCCTTTTGCAGGGTTGTGAGGGAGGCAAACAAACTTCATAATTCCTAAGTAGATATTAAGACAAGTAACAACAATGAAGATTTTTGGATGAAACAGTTGAAAAGGAAGGAAGTAGAAAGGGAGGAAGACAGACAAAGGGTGGGTGAGACTAAAGGTAGACACTGCAATTGATATTGGTCAGGCCTTGTGGGAAAGGACGAAGTACAGAGAAGTGTAGGGAAAAAGCCAGGTGGAAAAAGACTGAAGTCTGAAAATAACTAAGGAGAAGGAAGAGCTACATAGAAGAATGAGGAAGGGGTATGGCGACAGAAGACAAAGAAAGAATGAGCAGGGATCATTCTGAGAGACATCAGAGCAAGGAAGGCAAAAGGGAGAAAGAGCAGATAGGAGACTGGTAGAGGAGCATAAACTATGGAAGAAATGGAACAGGAGTCTGGAGATTGAGGAAGACATCCCAGAACAGAGCCAAATGTGGGGCTGCTGTTTGTTCTTTGACTGGATCCTGTTTTAGGAAAACTCTCCTCTATTTAGTGGGACTGCCGGGGGGAAGGAAATGTGAGGTCATTTGGGGGCTCCTCAGGACACTTGGGTTGATATAACTGGACTGATTCAGGGATCATGGAGGGTTAAATGAATATATAGGGAATAATATATATATCCTGAGGTTGGGTTTTACAACTGAGATTTGTTGCATTTTTAGACTATTCTGACACATGTGAGTGACTTTTTTCATGTCATTCTTTGTGCTTAGCCTTGCCTGGATTTGCCAAGTCGGAAAGCTTGAGCTCTCTTTGCTGTGCATTCTCTCATTGTCTTGGCTTACAGACAAACAAGGAAGTGACAACACATATCCAAACATTCAGGACCCCTCTTGCCTCTCAATACTGTGGTTTTGATTAAAGTATTGAAAATACATACATGATGTCTGATGACCAGTGACAGAATGGGCCACATTGAAACCAAGTGCTTCACTTGGTTTCTGTAGTTAAAAAAAAAAAAAACAACATATTATGTGTGTGTATGTATGTGTGTGTGTGTGTATAACATATATTTCTTAACTTTTTCTGAACATGAAGGTCATAAAGTGGCAGCCTTTGAAGAGCTTGCAAAGAGCATTGGGTCCATGCTAGGATTTTAGTTGACCCTTCCTTGATGATGAATTATTTTGAAACAAGCAAACAAAAAGCTGCTGGAACTCTGATCTGAACAGCAAACATCTAATCAGTATGATCACAATAAGAATCCTAAGAGAGCTTGTCTTAAATACTCTTCCTGCCTATGTGTGTGGTGGGTAGGGGGGTGCTGGATGTAAGGGTCTGCTGTTTCTTTCTGCACACAGAGACACACAATAACCGTCATATATGTTTCGCGGAACCCTCAAAAATACATGTTCTGACTGGGAGTCCTAGACCTAAGCCCGCTCCTACTGACCAGGAAATTGGAATCTCAGAGTTGATTGAAAAAACTCTGGCCTTGGAAAGTGGAGGACTCTCCTGGCTCCCACTGAGTAATATATGAGCCATTGCTCTGTCTATTTGTAGGCATCAGTGACTCAAACTCTGAACTAGATGGTTTCTGAGATTGCATTCCATTTCCAGGTTTTTAAGGACCATAAGGAAATCAATCTCACTTTTTAAAATGCATTCTTTTTTTCTCATGATAAAAAGGCAGCTAGACCAGAAGTCTCTTAGCTGCTGAGAAAAGGGATAGAGGATTAGCTTAAGGTACCGTCCCTCCTTTATAGAGAAAAGTGAAGTTCTTTTAGATTACCATTACATCTTAATCTATAAGACTGTTGACAAAGACAATGGAGAAAGAGTTCGGTCCTTGCAACATTCACATTCTACCCTTAAATCTGTTCCTATAGGAATGATTCTGAATTTCCACTGGTCATACACAAATATACTTTTACGTTTGTTTGGCCCAACTAAAATGTTTTGAGTATGCTGACAGATGAAATTGTCTGGATACTTTGATGTGTATGCATCTATGTGTGATAGTGCGTTTATTTGTCCCTTCAGGGGCTGAGTGAACGTCTGTGTGTAATTGAGCATGCACATGTGCATGTGAGTGAAAATCCGGAATGTGTGAGTGTGTAGCGCTGAGGGAATATAAAAGATTGTGTCGTTAGTGTGGTGTGTGTGGAGTCAATTATGTGGGCCTGTGAGCGTGCAGGATTTTATTTTATTTTTTAAGTAAACAACTTTGGATTGTGTAGCCTCCTCTCACTTCTGTGATTGATTTCACGAGGGTAATGGTGCGTAAAAGCGCTGGTGAGATCTGGGGGCGCCTCCTAGTCTGACGTCAGAGAGAGAGTTTAAAAGGGGGAAGAGCGGACAAGCCGCTTTAGGAGTCGCGAGGTTCAGAGCCTTCGCTGCTGCCTGCGTATCCGCTCCCAGAGTTTGACAAACCGTCTTCTCGCTTGGCTTCCCGGCGCCGCCGAGATGCTGTCCTGCCGCCTTCAGTGCGCGCTGGCCGCGCTCTCCATCGTCCTGGCTCTGGGCGGTGTCACTGGCGCACCCTCGGATCCTCGACTTCGTCAGTTTCTGCAGAAGTCCCTGGCTGCTGCTGCGGGGAAGCAGGTAAAAATGCTCTGTCTTCCTTACACTTTCCCAAATCCCCCAACCTTCTTTAAGTCTTTCCCTTGCCCTTTTTGGTGGACTTACAAGGTGTTCCTGAGGAGTTGCAATGCTTTTCTGTGTCTTTCCTCTCCCAAAACCCTCAAACTTCCAAAGTCCAGAATCCCCTCTTACGTCTCTCTTTTTTTTCTGATCAGCGCAGTCGATCACAGTTCAGGTGAGTCCTTTGGCATTCAAGAAAATCCTGGGTAATTGAACTCAAAGATATGATTGTGTCTATCCCAGGTACTGAAGGTGCTGACCCAGGTGCTGAAAGCTCAGAACTCTGAAACTGGCACTCTTTTATGCAGTACTTCCCTCCTAGGCAACGGATTTGGGAGCTAAATCTGCCCCCAAACACGGAACACAATATGTTTACTAATATGAAATGTCTAGTTCCCCATATATGACTTAGTAAAAGTGGTAAGAATGATTCCAGTTTACAGCTCATGATATGGAAATTGAGTTAAACTGTTGACACGTTTAATCTTTGCAGAACGTTCTTAGCAATATGCTCTCTCTCTGTCTCTCTGTCTCTCTGTCTCTCTGTCTCTGTCTCTCTCTGTATCTCTGTCTCTCTCTCTCTCTCTCTCTCTCTCTCTCTCTCTCTCTCTGTCTCTCTCTCTGTATGTTAAGCCTTCAGAGGTACAAAACTTGCAGAAGCATTTCTATTGGTGATTTTAACAATTTCACTTATTTTTATATTCTTAACTGATTTTAAGTGTGACCCCCAAAATGCACAGCTGTGAAAATTGGGTTTTGGGTGTGGGTGAATCTATTTTCAAGCCTGAGATTTTTTATTTCCTTTTCTCAATCATTATCATTCTCTCTCTCTCTCTCTCTCTCTCTCTCTCTCTCTCTCTCTCTCTCTCTCTCTCTCTCTCTCTCTCTCTGTCTCCATATAGGAACTGGCCAAGTATTTCTTGGCAGAGCTGCTGTCTGAACCCAACCAGACAGAGAATGATGCCCTGGAACCTGAAGATCTGTCCCAGGCTGCTGAGCAGGATGAAATGAGGCTGGAGCTGCAGAGATCCGCTAATTCTAACCCGGCCATGGCACCCCGAGAACGCAAAGCTGGCTGCAAGAATTTCTTCTGGAAGACTTTCACATCCTGTTAGCTTTATTAATTATCCTTGTCCAACCTCTAATTACTCTCCTCCAATCTCCATTTCTCTTCCCTAATGACCCCAATCCTCAACAAGACCCTTACATTAGTAATTGAAGACTGTAAATACAAAATAAAATTATGGTGAAATTATGAAAAACAAGAATTTGATTTTTTATTGAGTGATTCTTTCGGTTCAATAATACATGATTAACTTTAATTGTCATTACAGATGAGTTGTTTGAGATATACACTCCACATCATACAGACATATTATTTAAAATTCACTGGGGGTAATAAAAGGGTATATTCTAAAGGGTGACCCTTACAGTTAAGTTTCAAACTTAAATAATTTCAAATAATGCTATGATTTTTATCTTTAACCCAGTGTTTATCTGGATCTTTTATCTTTTAATCTTTATTGTAATGAACTGCCACAAACATCAATTACACAGAATAAATACACTGAAAATTACATATTGAAATGAGTATTAGTATTTAGGCTGAAATGTCTGAAAAATTGCTGAACTGGTATGTAAAATACACAAAATATGAAAAATGGAAGGAAACAAGCATTTTAAAATTGGTGGAATGAAACTGGTATAAAGAGTTAAAATGAAGAGAAAATTTGCTTCTAATTTGTGAAAATTTATGTAGAGAGGTACCATTGCTTTTATATCTTATTGGACAATCCTCTCTGCAACTGAACAAGGCTAAATGATTGCCTCTGCTTTACAAGTAAGCTACTAAAGTTTTTTCTCAGGGGAAAATATTTTAAAAATAAGATTCCATCACGAGAGTACTATGGGTTTCAAGAAACATGTGTGTTGAGTCTCTTCAGTGAATGCTATACTATTTAAGGAATCAAAACATAATATCATAATCACAGAATAATTAAAGGAGGATTTTAACAAACCAAGAATCAAATAAAAATCCAAAAATAATAAAAATATGCAATGCACGATAACTATTATTATTAGCATTATAATAACAATGATATCCATCAAGAAAGAGAAAAAAATGGCAAATTTAACTCACAAAGACCTTAATATATATCCTTTTAGGGGTGTGTGTTTTAATTACCAACTTTACTTCTGAATAGTTACTAAAATAACAAAGCAAATATAAATACAAAAACTCAAAGTAAATCTCCAATTATAAGCTGCTGATGGGAGCGTGGAAGCGTCTAAGAGGAACTTCATATTTTATAGAAAATATTTGCATTAGAAAATACACATTTTTAGTATCAATATGACTTAATGGGAGTTAATCCCTAAACAGCTGCTCAAACAAGAGAAAATCCAAGCCACTTTACTAATCTCTGTGAATACAGAACATCCTTTGAGGTACTGATGCATGTTTTATTTACAAGACATTTAGGAGAGAATTAATGCATGTCCACTTAGGGGACTTGTCTGTGTTAAATGCTTTATGTACATCTGGTTACCAACCAACTCAATGGAGTAATAGAATCACATCATTATGATTAAAGTGCAGAAGAGGATGAAACTTAATTGTTTCCTGAGCAGTGCATAGATTGTATGAGTGCTGGGGGATTTTAAATTTTTAGTATCATCTTTAGCTGTCAGTTCCCAGTAGTAATATGGAAATAATCGGCAAGAATTATGTAGTTATGTGCCCACATATGTATCTATTCTATATTTAAAGCTTAAATTGAATGAAACATTTGATCAAGGTGAGTTATATTTCAGCATTAGTCTTCCTACCTTCCTACGTAGTGTTATACTATAAGGGCACACATCACACACCCCGTCTAGATGTGATTATGTTCTTTGTTTTGACATTGACAAGGGTGCAGATAGAGTGCTAATTTTTTACCATTTTAGTTAATAGATGGAGCATAGCTTTTCTTTTTTAATATACAGAAGATTTTTCTTTTTACTTCTTATTTAGTTTGTGTCCTTTAAGTTTCATTCACTGAAAGAATCCAAAGTTTTAGCCTGTTTTTCATTTAGCCATAATGAACCCTTCATTTTATATTTCCCTTCCTCCCTGCCACAATCACAGGTTTCAGCAATCCTAAATAACTTGCTCTTCTTCTCTGGGTCTTAGCTTCCCCATCTGAAAATAGGCATAAACCAATCGCTTCAAGTTCTGAGAACTTACTGATAAAACATATTAAAAATTCTTAGTAGATGTTAAGAGTCGGTTAGTGTTAAATGTTCTAATTATTAATTTTGTTATCACATGTGCCATAATATCCAGTCATTCTTTCTGTTCCTTTGCTATATCTTATCTTTTCCACAGGTCCAAATTAACAGCCTTAAAGACTTATTTAATATGCTTCTTGCTCCCTAAATTCTTGCTTTGTGCCTTCAATTGGGACATCTCGATTCTCTGGGTATTTAATCTGCACCTCTTCTAAAGTGTGTCATTATCTCTTCCTACTATTTATTATAGTTGTATGAAAGTATGTGAAAGTGTGAGTGTTTGTCTGTGAACTTCCAATGAATAGTTAAATTCCTGTTTCATACACTCAATATCTCATGCAGTGTCTGATACACAGTAGGCTCATAGTCTTCATTGATTCATGAGCTTACAGTTTCAAGTGAAACAAATCTCTGTTTACCAGACAAAAACATTATTTCTTAATACTTTAATTGGCATAGGGAAACAACACTAGTGGATTTTCTATGTGCTACTCATATGTCATCAGAAAGATATAGCAGGTGATGATTTTAATAACCATTGAAGCATGTGATTAACAGAATTACTAATTTTGGAAGCTTCGATCAGTCCAGTTTTCTTTAGTTATGCTAATAGAGTTTGCTTAACTGTCCACCAAGCACAAAGCTCCAGTTATGGAGAAGCAGGTTCACTAATTCTTTTTCACATTTGGCTATTTCAAGATCATGTAGATTCATTCTTGATCCTAATGCAGTACTATTATAATTTTCTTGGTCTTGGCTCCAACTATTCTCAACATACACACAATTCCATTTTATGTTAACACAAACTATACAGTCAATTCTGAATATCAGACAAGGAAGAGAGCTCAGGGATCATCTTCTCCTTACCATGATCCTACTGGAGTCTAACATATGAAAAGGTAAAGTCATCTTCCCAAGATATCTGGTAAGTTGATGTAGAGTTTGGGTGAAATCTAGGTTCCCCTTCTCCTTCCTCAAAGTTATTCTGATTGTTCTACTACACTGTCCCTCAAGGAATCTGCTGTTCTAGGTAATGGGAGTGTTTCATTAGTCCAATATGAATGCTAATTTGTCCTTGGAACATCTTCATCTTCCACCCAAAATTTGGTCTGTATCTGAGAACAAGATAATTGATACAAAATAACTTCCTGCAGTTATAGAAAGACTTCAGAAAGAGACTGTGAAGGAATTGATCAGGATAGAAAAATATTCAAGGGAGATGGTCTTTCACTAAATTATACCCAATAAGCAAAGAATGATTCTTTCTTGGAGTAGAGATTAAAGGTCTGTCTCAGAAAGTAGATGGAATCTTTACACCAACAAGATGAAATTTTGTCTGGAGAGTGGCCTTCAGGGAAGCTATGTTTCACATTCATGGGACTTGGGAGCAGACATTACAATGACCACCTCTGGTTCTTTCGTAAGTAAGAATGAGTGTTTTGATTCCAGATGCTCTGTTTCAAATGCCCCAGAATGAGTCTAAATGTAAGGACTAGCTGGGAACGGGGAAGAAATGCTTGTGTGATAAGTTCTCTGCTTTCAGGAACTGTATCTAGGAAGTAAGACATAACAATAAAAATTACCACACTCCATAATGGAAGTTTGTATAGAGTGCAGGAAAGAACAACTCCTCTCTTTTCTTCTCTTTATTATTCTGATAATTGGTTTTTAAATGACTGTTTGGAAGTCTAAGTTATTTTAATCTGGATGAAATGAATAAATTGTGAGTCTAGTGGTATAAATACATTCCCATAAAATAATCTTAGTTTAAAAGGTGTAGCAGTCCTCTTTATATTTGAAGAGACTGAGAGTCAGATATTGGGTAACTTGTCCAAGATGTCACCAGCTGGTGAGTGAGGGAGCTGGACCTGGTTGTTTGCTTTCAAATCGAGTGCTTCCCTACTGTATCTTAGGGGAAAGAAAGAATAAAAGGAAATTGTAACTTGCTGGGCATAGTAAGAACAGATCAGATCTAGATCGTCTTTACTTATTTCTTCTACACATAATCCGAATGGATTTTACTACTTAAGCTTTGTTCAATGAGAAATGGATTTAAGGCTCTGTGATTGGAGTTTGTCTTTGTGACTTTGTTAGGGACACTATTTCCAAAGAAATATTTGTAATCTTTCTTTTTGCATGTTCAATATCATACTTAGAGTTCTTTTTCTAGGTGAGTGAATAAACAAGCAAATAAAAAAATTTAAACCTTCAAGCTTTAAGTACTCTTTTTCTTTATGTGCTTCAGCAAAACCAAGTGAAGAAATGGAAGACCTATTGATCCCAGTGTTTAGTTTTCAGGTTTTCTTCCTCCACATTTATGACTGGGAAGTGATCAAGTTTTCTTCACTCTGGTGCTGTAAGTACATCCTGTGAAAAAACAGCCTAGGCCAAGATTTGAGATCAGAGAATTTTCCTTAAAATTTATAAATGAGGTAAAATCTTACCCAAATAGGCTTTTATGCCACAGCAACTTCTCAGGGTCTCAGATAAATATTTTAGGTCACATAAGTAGTCATCTCATTCTTATTAGCATCACATGTCTCTGGAATATGTCCCATTAAGATGATGAAATTGCTACCTAGATATTAAATAGTTCTATTAAAATAACCAACATTGTTTTTTAAAAAAATAGCTTCTAACATAGAGTTCAAATAGTTAAGTGAGGTGATGCATTCCCAGTTAATTTCTATCTGATTCTTTCTTGTATCTTTATAGTTCTAAAATTGCCTTAAGGTCAGATGGCACACTTTATGAAGAAAAACATCAAACAAGTCTAGAAATGCTATCCTTGAATACCAATTTATTTGACTATAAAATGTATACTATTCGAGGTAACTTACAAATTTAACTAGGATATTGCTCTTTCTTCCTCAATTCTCCCATCTGCACATGCCCACTTGCTCCTCAAACAAAGATGGGTGACTTTACTAGACTATTCAGCCATGTCTTCATCATCATCATTTTTGTTATTGAACATGGATTAGCATGAGGTATTCATTAGTGAGACCTCTCAAATTCTGCAGCCTTCACAAAGTCTTCTGGAATTTCCTGCCTCTCAGGCTCATCCTCTCATGTGACCTATCAAAAAATTTATGGATACTTACTAGTCATAGCAATAGACAAAATTCTGATATTGCTGCTGCTTTCCTCCTTTCCCCTCTTCCATCTTCTCCTCCTCTTCCTTGTCTTCCCAGTTCTCCTTTTCTAGCAACCATTCCCTTCTTTAATAGCAGCATCTTGAATTACTTTCGATAAGGCACCCCTTTGCATTCTTCATCATGTGGCTAGAATAAGAGGGCTCCACTTTCAGGTTTGACACTAGAATGGATTAAGCCTATTAAAAATTCACCATCCCCTGGTGAAGAATTAGCTCATGATGGAGGAGGGCCTAGACACTCACAGAGCACTTTTTTGAGCCCTTCCTTGTTGATCTCTTCCTTGTTAATTGAAGATGAAGAAGGATGTAGCCCTGAGAGATTTTGTCAGCCATACTGAAACTGCCAGTGCAGTCTGAAGACCCGAGCTGCAGAAGGCAGTGTGGAGAGAGTTAGCAAAACTTGGTCAATGGTGGCCTCACTGAATATGATATTAAGCTTATTCAAAGCAACAGCAGTGACAAGATTTTTACCACTGTACTTTCTATAAGTCTGATCCAAAAAGTGTTTTTATTTTCTCTTTTTTATTTTTATTTTATTTTTTAAAAATTTATTTATTTACGCACACAAAAGCTGGGATGCAGGCCAGAGGTGTGGAGGGTGAGATGATTCACTAGACACAGAGTGGGGAGCAGAACAGGGAGATTGACTGAAATACACTGCTGAGGGGAGCAGCGGGTGAGGCAGGAGAGGTCTGCTGCGCCATGTGGGTCAGCTTCCTGGCAGGGATCAAACTAGTGCTAGAGTGGCTGCTGATAGCTTCATCATGCTGAGAATTAATCCCTTGAGTCACCAGGGAGGCCTCCCCCTCCCTTTTTTTCCTACTTTTTAAAAGTCATTCATTTAGGTGGCCAACAGGAACATGAAAATATGTTCACAATAACTATTGTTAGAGAAATGCAAATCAGGGCCACATTGAGATACCATTTCACACATGTGAGAATGGCCCATATCGAAAAGACCAGTACAATAAGGTATAATATGAGACTTGGGTATATTAGGAAAATCATTATGGTGAAGATATTATTAAATTTTCAATTTCTGTATTTCATTCCAAATATTTAATCAACTACATTCACAAATAAAATTGAAGTCTCCTTTCGTCTCCTCCCCAGATATGTCCTCTTTCCTCTCTTTTTTTAGACGCAAACATTATCCTGAATTCAGTGTGTATTTTTCCAGTCCATGGTTTTATATTTTTACTATACATGTATGTGATCATATGTGATCCACTGCTAACAGGGAAGACAAAAAGGGGGAGTAAATCAAGTAAAAGGGACCCATTGTATGGTGAAAGATGAAAACTAGACATTTGGTGATACACATAGTGTGGGACAAACAGATGTTGATTTACAATGTTATACACCTGTAATCTATATTATGTTATTAACTAATGTTCCTTGAATAAAAAAAATAAAAAAATGTTTTACTTTGTGGTTTAACAATCTATGAGTATTAGCTTATGTTATATATTTGAAATATCTTGATTTTTTAAGGTCATTTTATTTTCTGTGTAGTATTTTATTGTACAAATATATCAAAATTGTTTATGTATTCCTTTACTGATAAACATTTAGATTTTTTTTACAAACTTGTATAGGACAGTGAATCCATTGATGTTTTTAGATCCTTTTTAGAACTATGCATAAGATCTTTCTTTATCAAAGAAAAACGTTAAAATCAAAACATTTCTGAGGCCTCCCTGGTGGCGCAAGGGGTTAAGTCTCAGCACTATGAAGCTATCCACAACCACTGCAGTATGAATTCGATCCCTGGCCAGGGAGCTAACTCAGGGAGCTAGCATGGTACAGCTGACCTCTCCTGTCTCTCCCGCTGCTACCTTCAGCAGTGTATTTCAGTAGATCTACCTTTTCTGCTCCCCACTCTGTCTCTGGTGAATCCTCTCACCCTCACTACACCTTTGGCCTACACCTCAGTTCTTGTATGCATAAATAAATAAATCTTTAAAAAAAATAAAAACAATTCTGCTGGCATAATAGTTCTTTTATTTAGCCATAGGAAGTGTATGGTTCCAAACAACTTTTGCATTATAACTTGCTACATTTGATAATATTCATATATAATTAAGTTCATCTACTTATTGCTGCTCTGTTCTTATTCCTCCCATCAAGATTTGGCCTCACTGAAATTGCTTTTTTGGAAATTGTCTATAAAGAGAATGCTCTGAATCTCAGCGGGTATTTCCAAATTCCCTTGATTGCAGTTAGTCTAAGTTCCCATCAGGTAGTTCTAGGGAAGACAGAGAGCTGAACAAATCAGATACTAGATTAAAAAGCTGAAATGTGCTATTTTACTCTTCATCTGGAAGGAGTTAAATCAAGACTGACCTGCGAGTTCAACAACAAAGACTTTATTTGCCTGGGTGGATCCAGTTACACAGAAAGTCAGCTGTTCAATGGGGCTAGGCTATGGACTGTAATCGGAGCTTGTTTGACATACCATAGGCCTCTTAAGGGGTCTGGTAGGCACACACACACACACACACAAGTATATATATACACACACATATATGTGTATATATATATGTATATGTAACATCTCTGTGTGTGTGTATATATATATATATTATATATAACATCATTGTTCATTTTTGTCCAATATTTGATTTCTCCTCTCAGTTATAGTCCACACAAAATTCCAAGTCACCTGTGAACCATCACCATAGTCTCTTGTGCTCTTCCCACCACTGTTTTAATCCCTCTCCCTCCCTCTCCCCTGCTAAATGTCTCTGATTTTTAGTTTTCCTGCTAGTTTTGCCTTCCCTCCCCCATCTCTTGTTTAGTTCCTCTATATTCCTCCTACAAGTAAAACCATGCAATAGTTTTCCTTTTCCTTCTGACTTATTTCGCTGAATATAATCCCTTCCAGCTCCAACCACATTGCTGCAAAGGGCATGAGTTTATACTTTTGATTGCTGAATAATATTCCACTGTGTTTATATAGATCTGGTAAGCTTTTATCTGGTGAGTTTCATTACTGTATATAAGTGTCAGCCACCATGCACAGGTTTATCCCTGCTCTTCTGATTCTGGCTTAACAGATTGCTCAGTCATGTGTGGTTGGGAACCAATAGCGAATAATAACTTAGCTGTACACTAACTTGAACATGTTCTGAGTTTGCATATCAGCCCTCCACTCAGTACTCAAACTTACTCTATCTATGTCCCTAATCAAGTGTGACCCATACTCTAGTTCAGTTCCTTTAGTGGTGGGGGAACCATTGCTTACTGAAGGATTTTGTGTTAGACAGAACAGGTCTAATCACTTCTTCAAAGAAAGTCCCCCAAATATATACAGAGAGCTCCATGCTTTGATCCCTTCACTGCAGTATCCTAGACTTCTTCCTCCTAGACTTCCTCAGTTCATTTAATATTTTAAATGTAATACATATTGCAATTTTTTCACCCATCTTTGCACACACTTGGGTATGGTCTATTTTTGTTTTTCTGGATGTAAGAAAGCATTCTATAGGTCTAGGAAAGAAGGATTTAAATTACAGGGTTTTATATATATATATACACATCTGTGTATATATACATACACACATATATGTATGTACATGTATATGCACATATATACACATATACATGTATTTACATAAATTTCTTTTTCTTTTTTGATTAACTCTGCCTCATAGTGCACAGAATTAATTAGCTATTTGTTGAAATGAAAGTTAATCCATACTGGTTTTTTGGTTCTACTACAATCAAGGAAGACATTTTCTCAAACAGAATTTTTTTATATACATTTACAGATGACAAAAATGAAGTTGAGAGAGGAAAGTCATCATGTTATATTCAGAATCAAAACTTAGTTTTTTTTATTTCTTGGCCTGTGCTTGTTGTGCCATCTTTCCAAAGACATCTGTAGGTACCCATCATACATAAATTAACTGTAGAATTTAAGACAATTTGGTACTTGGGGAGATAATCTTGAGAAGGTCACATTGTCTATTTCTGTTGAACTAAAACATATTGAGTTGAGCAAAGTAAGTCAGTTTTCTAATTCTAGCAGAATTAAGTTTAAATCCAGTGCAGTGTCAAACAATTCTCAAAGAGGACTGATGAGTAACATCTACTCTGTATATATATTTAATTGCAAGAAATACTATTGAGTTCTGAGGCACCAATGAGGTGACATGAATATTCAAAGACTCAGACGCTGACTTTGAGGAACCAGGAGTGTAGTGGAACAATGTTCAAGGGTGAGTACTAAAATTTATGTCCTGAGGATGGATAGAGACTCATTAGATGAAAAGACTTAGAGCTTAATTTAGTCAGAGGAAAAACAGATATTAACTCTAAATATGAGTGAGGTGTGAAGCAATTGCAGCTAAGAGAAACGACATTCTTATTCAAGGGAACTGGAAGGGCTGAGCTTTTATTAGATGGTAAAGAGCAGAGATACCTGAATACTATTCCAGGTCAAGGGCATAGAAGGCAAAAACAGAAGTAAGAAAATATACGGTGTATTTTGAGAATGATGAATCAGTACCAAGGTGTATTAACTACTTTGATCTAGATATTTTCTTGGAACTCAATGGGCAATTTGGGCTGCTGCTTGTTTAAACTTTTTTGGTGGAGTGATTGATTCAGGGAGACAAGGCTTTCCCTGAGATAAATGGAGAAGGAAGGAGTTCTTCTTTGAGATGGTATAGGAGCATTTTTCAATTTCTTCCAGAAACTGAAAAGCACTTGCAAAGGTCAAAACAAGGAGGATTTGCTATATCCTGCAACCCCAGAACAAAACCAAAATATCGAAGTGAGCTATCAAAATGATTTTTGACAATTTAACTTTAAAGTGACTCAAAAGACAGAGAACAATCTGCAAGCCTGATCCATTAGTGTGTAGCTTTTAATTTCCTAAGTTTCTACCTATTTTAGTTCCTTTTTTCTTTATGTTTGTATTAATTTTTAAAGAAAGCTGATTACTTGGTGATCTCTGTGATGCCTTTAAAATTCAGGCAAAAGGTTTCATCAAAATTTTAGCACTGAGGAGATGACCTATAGGATCATCTGTTGACTAGATTAGAGGGTAAGGTCTGTGTTTTATACATGAAGAACATAGTTTTCTTTTAAGAATTCCATCTAATAGTTGAATAGACCTTAGCAGTTTACAGGGCACTTTTCACAAGAATCAATTTACTCATTCAAGACAAATGCACTGACTGTCTACTGTGTGTGAAGCTCTCCCCTCTAGCTGGAAATATAAATATAGCAGAGTTCCTGCCTGAAAGGAGCACTTGTCTTAGGAGGGAAACTGTCTTGTAAGCAAGGTTATGACAAAGAGAGAGTAAATACAATATTGGTTCACAGGCAGGAGTAAATAAATAGGCCTGTGGAGAACAAGTATCGGCATTTGCTGAGAAGACAAGGCTTGAGGCAGGTCCTGAGGATGGATGGAGATTCATCAGATGAAAGGACCTGGAGGTTGATTCAGCCAGAGGAAAAGCAGATGTAAACACTAAACATGAAATATTTTGATGAGTAACTTAGACTCATTTGGCAGCAAGTAAAAGAAACACATTTCATACTTACTTAAAAATGGGAATGCTTGATGGGGAGGTGTTGGCAGCTCACAGATTCTGGGGGTGGGGTTCTGCCAAGTTTCATAATGGGGTTGAACGAGAACTGAGAAAGAACCCACTGGACCAGGATATGTAACTTAAAACTCTCAGACTTAATTCCCAATTCTTGGCTAATAATAACCACCTGGCCCAGCTTGGGTCCAGTGTTTGCTCGAGCCCTACATTAAACCAGCAAGGGAGAGCTTGTGTACAGGTAGGGCTTTTAAGGGTTTCCACTGTAGGTTAAAAAAAATAATCTAAAAAGTGTCTGTTATAAGCAGTTTGAGATCTCTGATAAGAATTAAGAGCTAGGTAGTGCCAGAGCGTTGTGTGGTGGTATATGTGTGGTAGTGGAGATAGGGAGACAGGTGAGAATGAAGGGCCAGCATGAAGGATATTATGAAAGAATTTTCATCATTTTTTTTTGGATAATGACAGGTTTTTAAACATTCTGAAAGTAAAATGACCAGAATTGCATTTGAGAAGGTAATGATGATGGCGGCATATCAGAAAAGGATAGACTGAAAGAAGACAAGACATGTTAGAGGTAGTTGAAAATCTAGGTGAGAGACAATTAGAGCCTTACCTGGGCAATAAGGATGGATAAAAGGGATGAAATGGAAAGAAAATGGAAAGAAATTCAGGAGAAATAAATTATTGTATATTGTGGCCTATTCATTGTGCATTGGGATTTAGAAGCAAGTTACATGATTTCCACTTTTTTGATCTGAGTGACAGAGCAGTAGGGGATGTTTTTCATCAGGACGAGCAAGCAGGAAGATTAGGCTTCAGGGAAAGCCTGGCAGGGAAATGGTGGTGCGATGCCCACCATTTGAATGGGTGCAAAGACCACCCAAGGGGGAATGGTGAGTAGGAAAACTGACATTCTCCTCAGGAGTGAGAGCTGGACTGGAAATGAGATTTGAGAGTTCCGATGCATAGATGATGACTGAGGCCAAGGAGTGAAATTGTCCACAAGCGTGTAGTCAGATGAGCAGCAGAGGAGGCCAGAGTCCAGACAGATTTCTGCATTAAAAGGTGGGCAGAGGGCCTCCCCGGTGGCGCAGCGGTTAAGCGCTGCGCTGTGGAGCTATCGGCAGCGGCAACGCAAGTTCGACGCCCGGCCGGGGAGAATCCCACATGGTGCGGCAGACCTCTCCTGCCTCGCCCGCTGCTCCCCTCAGCAGTGTATTTCTGATCTGCCTGTTCTGCTACCCGCTCCGTCTCTGGTGAGCCCTCTCACCGCCCCACATCTCTGGTCTGTGCCCCAGCTTGTATGTATAAATAAAAAAATAAATAAATCTTTACAAACAAACAAAAAAAAAAGGTGGGCAGAACACAACACCCTCAGAATGGAGGTTTAAAGGAATGGATTGGAGGTAAGGAAACCACAAAATCAGGGTGTCCTGAAGTCAAGAATGGAGAAATTCAAGATCTGGAAATTGTTTATCGCCATCCTGTGCTGGAGGCCAGGTAGATAATATTTGCATTTCATGGGGAGTAAAGTGAAATGTGGAGACTTAAATCACTCATCCAATTTCATAAGGGTGATTACTGTCAAAGGTAAAGCTAGCACTGAGATTTTTTTAACTTCCAGTTATACGTCTTTCAGCTACACATCACAATAGGTGGGAAAATTCTGGAGCAGGCACCAGATTCTCTTGGGGACCAGAGCAGGAGCTGAGGGTCACAGCTGGGGTCTACCACCTTACCCCGCAGCCCTGAGCCAGCACAGTTTTGGGGGGAACAGCTCTGGTCTGGGAGGGGGACCAGCAGCTCAACCTTTACTTCACCTCTGATGTTAACCTGGTAGGCCCTCAGCTTTCTCCTCTAAAATTGGGGTGAATTAAAATTACAGTCTCTCACTTCTAATTTTATTATTCTTTTATTTCTTGAGAGAGCCTATTGGGTTTTCCTCATTATAGGGGGAAGACATCCTCATAAACTTTCAATGTGTTTCTAACTGTGAGGGTGAGAGGGTAAGGACAAGCACTGAAGAGGAACAGGAGACATTTTTCTTTATAAGCACAGATAACTCAGAATTCTACCAGCTTCTATAAAACCACAGGCAAAATGATGGGGAGACAAGAGAGTTAGGTGAGGAGTCAGGGACTTGTGGAATGTGAAGATTATAAACAGATCAACTGGAGTGATAGCAGAAAAAAATATAAAAGTACACTAATTAAAAATAGCTGAAACCCCAGAGATGCATTTAAAAGCAATCACACTGGATTGTTCAAATTAAGAACAACAAATAAGTGGCTATGCACATTCCATATTCTGAGTGCCTTTAAAAAAAAATAAACTAATATTGGGGAAAAAAGTTTTTCCTTTTGCAAATTCTCCCCTTGCTGCAGAAAGACAAAAAACAGAAAACTTTCACATTGTTTCCCAAACTTTGGGTGCTGGGATGAAAGAAGAATGAAATTAAATTCCCTTTAAGTGTTTTCCTTCTGGGCTGTAAAGCTGCTGGCATCGTTTATACCAATCCCAGCACTTACATAATCTGCTGCCGCGGGAACCCTTGAAAGTCATTAAATAAAGAGAAGACAGCAAATATTAGAAAAGAAAGGCAATTAAAATACTGGACTCAATAAGCTAGTCAGAAAACTTGATTTAAATGCAGCTCCAGGACCCAGAAGAGTGGACATTAGGGAGGGAGGGGATTCAATGAGGAGGGATAAAGTGAGTTAAGAGAATGCCCTTAGGAGTGGCAGGCATCCTGCCTCCTTGGTGGCAAGGTTGTCTTTACAGAGTGGAGAAATAGTCCTAGTCAACCTGTGCACTCCTGTGGTTCTAAGGCTCCGTGAACCTTGGAAGGAAGGGTTTTGGGCAGGGTGAGTAAAGAGTGGTAGACCTCATGTATCTCAGAGATACATGTAGCTCATGTATCCCACTGCTGGGGGATCTGTTAAGCAAGCAAAAGCCATCTTAGCCTGGGAACGCCTGATGCCTTTTGTGGCTGGGCTGTCTCACTTAGGGAGTGGGCTCAGGGGTGTCATGATTAAGGGTCTCTGCTGGAAGCTGCACAAGCTCAGACAAGTGGAGTGGGGGTGCAGTCACCAGGATCCCAGATTCAGGCCCTGCCCAGTCCAGCCATGGTCTGAAGCTACCTGGGAAGCAGAGGGCCCTGCAAACTGGCTCCAGAATATCATCTTCATGACTCCAGCACTGAGACAGTAATTCAGGATCTCATAGGATCCCTGGAATCACCGAGTCACCCTTGTTGCCCTTGGTTGTCCCTGGGACACTCAGTGACTCTGGGTCATCAGTAAGGAATCAGTATTTCTGAATTTATGCAATTCTTCAGGTTTAGATGCTTGGCTAGGTGTCAGAATCCCGAGTTGTTCATTTGTTCTTTTCTTTTTTACTTGGGAATTTGTGTGATATAGTTTAAAGAACATTGGATTATATACAACAACAGCACACATTCTCTCATTTAATCTTTAAAACCTTATAAAATATGTATTATTATTATTCCTTTACAGTGAGACTTAAGGAGGTTGTGGCAGAGCCAGACTAGAATTCTGTTAAGTTTGTCCTCAAAGCAGTGCACTTCTATGTCAACTCTACATTAGATGAGAGTCATAACCCGTAGGAATATCTTTTTAGACTTGGATGACCTTAGGAATGAAATCAGCATAGGTTGATTTTGATAGTGTCTTATTGGGTAGGATCTGTGGATGAACACACAATGAGCATAGTTATTCAGAGTGAAAAATGAATATTGCCGTGTAAAGAACTATAAGGCAGATTCCTTGTCCTTGGTATAGAAAGTCAGCATCAACTCTTAAAGGATCACAAACAGAGGAGTGAGTACCTAGGTCTGGGACTAGCAAAGGTCAGAGTGGATGGAGAGGTCACTTCCAAAGCCCATCCCAGTACTCGTTGAATTCAAGGTGAACTAGGATAGCAAGAGTCAATGTAATTGTTGGATCTCTGGGTGTGACACTTGCAGATCTGACTTAGAAGGGAATAAGTCAGAAGACATTTAGAGGGGATATAACAGGGTTTGATGACCAATAGATGTAAGTCCTTAAGGAGAGTAATGAATTAAGGGTGGCTCTGAGATTCCTTACTGAAAAAAGTGTATGCATACAGATTTCTTTTACATCCCCAAATAGTACTAAGACAAAGAGTCCATAAGAACTAAATAAAGCATAACTCAAGGATTTGGAAGAATGCAGAAAATATTGTTCTCTGGGATGGAATTTAAAAAAATACCTGACAATCATCATATATGGAATGTTTACAGGAAATAACCCATTTGGAGATGACATCTGAATGTTGCTGGTAAAATGATAGCTTTTCTCCCAAGACCTTCCTAAGCTAATTTGAGGGTTCCACTTTCAAATACAGTTAGTTTAAGATGTGTGATAACAATAGCAAAGGTATGGAAGCAACCCAGATGTCCAAAAATAGATGATTGGATCAAGAAGATGTGGTACATATACACAATGGAATACTATTCAGCATGGAAAGAAGATAAACACATGCAATTTGCAGCGACATGGATGGAATTAGAGGGGATCATACTCAGTGAAATAAGCCAGAAAGAAAGAGAAAAATATCGAATGG
>PVIJ01006705.1:0-64556 GCA_004024925.1 Scalopus aquaticus
ACTCTTCGCAGCAGTGACCTTTCAGGGGGGCCGTATCGTGTCGGGGGGCGGGAGGCACCTGCTGTGGACGGAGGAGCAAGACCGCCTCTTTCTGCTTGGGTGGGATGGTCTTCTCGGAGGCGGTGACGTATGAGCTGGAACTTGAAGAAGGGTAGACATTTGCCAGTGAGGGAAGAGAGAGCAAGAGGGACAGACACCGTGGGAGCAAAGGCCCAGTGCCAGGAGAGGACAAGCCATTTGGCTGGGCCCAGGAGGGCACGTGTGCCAGGCGGGGAGGCAAGAGGGTAGCTCTAGGTGTGGCGTGGAATGAAATTCTGGAAGTCTGATGGGGGAGATTTGGGAGCGGTTTTCTTACTCTTCAGAGGAGAACCAACCCCAAGCAGAGAGCGCCTCTCTCCTGCAGAATGCCAAGCACCGGGGAAAGTCTTAAATGGCAGATAAAAACTCGAGGTGCTTGTCTACCCGGGTGCGCCCATCTCTCCTGACGACACAGGGCTGCCCTCCTCGTGGCTCAGGTGTGCGGAGGAGTTTTGCTCTGTCTGCGTCCTTTTCACTGTTCAGCTGTAAGAAGCTGTGACCTTATGAACTCTGTAGTCACGCTTTCAAGAAAATGTCAGATTCCTAAGGTTTTTGAATTGCAATTTTCTGAAATCATGAGAAGAAAGATTTGTTTTGGCTCTACTGGAGCCGTAGCTCTTCTCCCTGCTTCTCTGTAAGGCTCGTTTCTTCAGAGCACAGATTGCTGAGGGGGGAGCTGTGGCTGATCGCCTTGCGTGCTGCGGCCTCTGGGTGCTACGTCACAGAGCCCAGCAACTTCCAGATGCGTGTGGATGATTGTGGAAGGGCGGTCTGGAGTGGAGGGGGGTGTGGCGCGGTGCCCCCGCTCTGGAGACTCTGTGCCTCAGTCCTTGAGGCTCTGTTGCAGCGCCTGGCAGGTAGGTGGGAGCAGGGCCCACAGCACCCTTCTCTAGTGAGTGGTTCTGCTGTGCCAGCTGTGTGGGGTGGGGGAGTATGATCCCACAGCAACAGGTGGTTCCTTGACACTCTCGCTGCAGGTCCGACAGCCCCACTCATTCCTGGCTCCGTCTACCTGGAGGTCGTGTCAGATACCCCGGAGTGTGGGGTCGGCCCTGCAAGACCTTCCCCACCTTCAGACACCAGTTGCAAGCCCACGTGATCGTTTGTGATTTGACTTTGGTTGGAGGTTCCAATGACTCCCCACTTTGAGCTCAGTTAATTTGCTAGAGCAGCTCCCAGAACTCAGAGAACCATTTTGCTTTAGACGAAACAGTTCACTATAAAAGGATCTAACTAGACAGAGCCACATGGAAGAGGTGCGGAGAGCGGGGCGGGGGTGGGGGCGCGGAGGTCTCAGAGCTCCGTGTGTTCACCAGGCTGGGAGCTCTCCACACCTGTTCCTTGGGGCTTTATGGAGACTTCATTTCACAGACATGGTGGACTGAGTCTTTGCCCATTGGTGGTTGGACTCAATCTCCAGCCTCTCTCCTCCCAGTAGGTCTGGGTGGGGCCCAAAGTGCCAATCCTTTAACCACAGGGTTGGTTCCATGGCCCCCAGCCCCCTTCTTAGGTGTGGTCTGAAGTCAGCTCATTCACACAATGAACGACACCTCTGTGGTTCTCCTCACTTAGGAAATTCAAGGATTTCGGGAGCCCTGTGTCAGGAGCCAGCCGAAGACCAAATATGTATTTATAAATCACAAAATCACACCTCGAATAAATGGGAACTTGCAGGTCTGACCTTTTCAAACAATAAAACAAAGAAAGCCTTTTGGTATGATGCTGTCTGGTGTCAACTAGAAAGAAGTCTGTGTAATTCTCCATGACTGGGACTTGGGTTTGACAGGGCAGGCCTGGGAGCAGGAAGTGAGGCGTCCTCACTCCTGGGGCAGCTATTTGGGGGTGGCTGTTCATTTTAGAATCTTAGTGGCCTGGGGACTCTGGTGCCCTTGTCCTTCTTCTTCAATGTGAATGACAGGGATCTTGAATTTCCACGGAGATGGGCAGTAAAAAGCATAATTTGGTGTGTGTGTGTGTGTGTGTGTGTGTGTGTGTGTGTGTGTGTATGTGAAAGAGAGAGAGAGAGAGAGAGAGTGAGCATGACATTCAAAGCCCCTTTATATGATTCACTAAGTCTCGCAGGGTTTGTCTTTAGATTAGATCAGGGTTTATCACACTTTCTCTGTAAAGAACCTGGTAGTAAATGTTTTCGGGCTTGCAGCCCACATGTGACCCCTGGCATGTATTCTCTGTCTTGTCCTGACGACTCTAAAAAATGTAAGAGCCACTCTTACTTCAGAGGTCATACCAAAAGGGTCTGGAGTTGGATTTGAATAGTGGGATATAGTTTGCTGACCCGCAAACAGTACAGTTCCAGAGATTTTATTTTTTTTTAATTGAGATGTAATTGACATATGCCATATTAGTAGGATGTACGGCTTAATGACTTGGTATTAGTTTATGTTGTGAAATAATCACCACGTTAATTCACCCATTACTATACACACTTACACATTTTTTTTGTGATGAAAACTTTTAAGATCTAATCTTAGCAACTTTCAGACACACGACGCATTGTTTTTGGTTATAACCACCATACTGTACATGAAGAGGTTCGTCTGTTTTAAGCCTCTGAGCACCTACATGCCTCAAGAAGCTGGGGTTGTGGGTACTGAGGGTGGTCCTGGGTCCTCAGTGGCTATGATTCCTTCTGAGAAGTTTCACAGCCTCAGTCTTCTGATCTGTAAGAGGACGTTTTTGGAAGATAGCTGGGTGGGAAGAAGCCCAAACTCCCTCTTTAACTCCTGATCTTTTTACATGTGGTGTTTTTTATTTTGTTGCTGAAATTCCCCATCATGTTGCACAGGTTGTCCACTATGTGAATCCTTTAAGCATATTTATCCTTGTATTCTAATTCTTGCTCGTAATTCCTATATCTGGGTCATCTCTGGGCTTGGTTCAGGTGCCTGTTTTCTCTCTTGTAGGTCACATTTGTTTGCAACTTTATGTTCGTTCCTTGTAATTTTAGAACAATGTTAGACATCATGTGCAGAATAACAGTAGAGACTGAGGAAACAGTGTTTCTGCCTGGAAATGGCCACTATTCTTCTTTGCCAGCCTTTCCTGGAGGAGGAAATCTGGTCTGCAGTTGAACAAGATATGGGCTCTGTTGTTGCTGTGTGTGTGTGTGGGGTGGGGCACCAAGTCCTTGGGGCTTAGGGTCTAGCCCCACAGCTTAGTCTGCGCTTCCTGCTTTCCCGCTGCGCTCTTTGGCAGGTCCTGCTTGTCTGTGTTCCGGGGTGCTTCGGGGCCCTTCTCCAGCTGCAGACAGTTACCGCGTGGTGCTTGGGGTAAGGAGCCAGTTGTTATGAGGCGTGGTGGGGGGCTTCTCTGCATCTCCTACCTGCCTCTCTGGAGTCAGGAGGCCTAGTGCCCCAGGGCCTCGGGAGTGTGTATAGAGGGCTCTTCTGCCCATCCCCCAGTCTTTTAAACAATGTAGTTAAGGAAGACGATTCTCATAACCAGTGCTGCATTTATGTCACTCTTCCCTTATTGTTAAGACTTGACAGCATCTTTCGTGCCCCAAGCAAAATGAAAGGCTCAAAGTAACGTGACTGATCTGGTTGCCTCCATGAATGCCCAGGCCCAGGTGGTTACTGTCTTGTGGGCCCGTCTTGTCCCAGGGCACACGGTGTAAGGGGCGAGCCCGTGCCTGGACTGATGGTGGTGTGCTCACCCCAGAGGCTTCGTGGCCCTTTCACGGTCTGGGGTGCTGAGGGAGGTGGCATGTTCCCATTGGTCATGTGGCTCCCCAAGGGCCTCGGGGCAAGGTGTGTGCCGTTGGAAACGTGGGCCAGGCGACTGATGCCCCCGTCCTGGAGCAGCTGGCGCCCCACATGCCTGACTGTCACACTTCTTTGTCTCAAAGGAAAACATGTGCTCTGTTCTTTGCTGAGGACAGGTAGGAGAGAGAATCAGCTGTTTGCTGGTGCCATGCCTGGGGAGGGGGCTGCCCAGCTGGGCTCGGCATTTTGGGACCCAGGTGGTGAGAACCAGGTGGCAATGACCATGGATGTGGTGAGGCCAAGCCTCACCCGTTAGCTCTTAGTAACAACTGGCCCCTTGCACCAGCAGCCGTGTGACCTTGGTGGCATCCAGTGGGAGCAGAAAGAGACCTTCTCAAGGGCATGTTGGACTCACTTGCCAGGCTGAGCAGGGGAGGGCTGCTGCCAATCTAGATGTTTGGCAGGTCACTGGGCATGCTCCCAGGAGGCCCAGCAGGCTCTGCATCTCCCCCTAGAAGCCTACTCGGTTCTTGTTTCCTGTCCACTTCTCTTGGCTCCTTGGGAAGGTGTCCATGGGCTGGAAAGGCCCTGGTTTCCCCTCAGCTGTCGTAGGCATTTTCGACCACCGGGGCCACAAAGGTGGTGGTTACTTTTGTGTGGTGGGTGGGGTGAGAGGTGCTGTGGGGCCGGGCGTCCTCTGGACAAGGTCCCAGATGGTGCCAGGGAGCAAGGAGAAGGTCTCTTGCTGGTTGGATCCAGTGAAGGAGGAAAACTTGGGGATGCCTCCTCTTTAAAGAAGCTGTTGCTCCATGGACTTCTCAGATTAAAACCCAGGGATGTTAGAGTCTGAGAGTTCCAGAGTGGCCCTGCTGTGGGAAGGAAGATCCCGACTCGCTGGGGACGTGCAGCCAGAGCGCCTTCATTTAAGAAGTTGGAATTCCAAGTGGGTTTCACAGTCTGGGCTGATCAGGGTTTTGTGGAGCCTCCTCCCCTTCCCGCCTCGCAGATCTGCAAATGCCTTTAGTTTTCCCTCCCCGGCTCTGGGGCGGCGCTCAGGTGACCTCTGCTGTGTGCTGACAGAAGCTGGAAATCCTCATTAGCTGCTAACTTTGTTAGGCAAATGGCTGATTGCGGTTCCATTCCTGGTGTCGTTGCTTCTAATTAGCAGATCGCATGTCTACGAAAATGTCTGTTAGCACCAGAGATGAGCTAAAGAGTCTGACAGCTGGGGCTGGGATCTGGCGAGCACTGTGCAAGAAGCCTTTTCTCTTCAGCCTCTGGGGGCTCAGCTGCCGACCTCAGCAGACGCCCTGGCCCCTGTGTGCCTGATGGGTCCCAAGGGATCCGAGCTGCAGACTTCCTTGGAAAAACCCAGCAGGGATGGGTAGCTCAGGTAGCCTGAGCCATCCGACAGAGGCCTCGAAGCCGCAGGTGGCACCTCACTGTCCCACCTTGTTTCTCCTGAGAAGCCTGGGGCTGCTGTGAGTTTAGGAGATTTTGTGGTGTGCGTGGTCTTGTGTGGCTGTGTGTAAGCCTAAAGCTGTCGAGGAATCTGACTTCTGAAAGGGGGTGTCTCTCCTGGCAGATTCCTCTACCACCTCAGAGCAGCCACGCTCACCCACAGAGCTGTTTGGGCCCGCTCTGCACCCCTTCTTCCTCTCCTGGAGCACCTGCCTCCCCCCCCCACCATGCTGTGCATGCCTGTGGATCAAGGGGGTGCCCCCACCCCACAATAGCAGTGTATTTCCTTTTTCCTGTCCTGCTTGAGTGACATTGGGTTGGCGCCCGCCCACTTCTCCACATGCCTCCAGGAGACCAGCAGGCCTGGGGAGAAGGGAGGGTCATGGCTTATTTTAAGTCATTTATGCAGTTTATTCAGTCTCTGGGGAGCTACCATTCTGCCTTTTCCTTTTTGTGAAAAAATGTTGTAGATTTGTCAGTTAAGCAGATTGTTTGCCCTCTTGGGTAGATGCCATTTCTGACTAATGGCAAGGTAAAGAACCATGAAGGGTGGTTTGGCTGACAACAGTGGAACAGCAGACGAGCCTCAGATATGCCCCCTTACTTCTGTGTCACTCAGTGGCCCAAGCCAGAGAGCCCGTCTCCGGGGCCTGGGCTCCAGCTGAGTGCTCTCGGGTCACCATGTGCGCAGTCAGGAACAGTTCAGCTGTAAGCAGGTCCGGGTGGCAGTGGCTTATGCAGTGGGGTGTGTTCGTGTCCTCACCAAGAGTTGGGGGGAGGCGAAGAGCCCAAGTACAGTAGCTGGGTGTGTCAGGAGGGATCAGTTTCCTTTGTTTTTGACCTGTCATCCTCTGTGGTTTTCCTCATGGCTGCAGGATGACTGCTGTGCCTCCAGGCATCACATCAGTTTTCCAGTTATGAAGCAGGAAGGACCAAAAGCCTTTTCCCAGTGGCGTTTTGTTGTTTAATGCAAGAGGGACATGTTCCCCAGGGACTCTCATCCTCAGCAGAACTGTGTCGTAGCACCACCTCTGACAGAGAGGTGGGGCTAGGGAGTCAGTTTAGTTGGGCACTTGACTGACCCCTTGCTGAGCCCCCAAACCGACATGCTATTTAAGAAGAAAGTGCTGGATGCTGTCAGGTGGTGAGCAGCACCTGCATGGCAGCTGGGGAGGAAGGATCCCAGCCTCGGGACCTGGGCTGAGGTTCACCCAGGCCGACTCTGACCTTGGACACATTCCTGAGCCTCCGCCAGCTCGGATTCCTCGCATGCCGAAGGAGGGCTGTTAGATGCCGCCTGCCATGAGGTGAGCAGAGCGTGCTGTCTGCACAGAGCCGGCCGGGGGTCAGTCAGCTCTTTGCCTTGTGCTGAGCTCCTTGCCCATGCCTGAGACGGAAGCTGACAGAAGCCGGCTGTGAGCCCACAGGGTAGAGGCTGGCACCGGGGCTGGGGTGTGGCCTCCTCCCTGTGCAGTGGCTTTTCTGAGGCACTGGGTACTTCTCCCTCTGCCCCAGACTTTCCAGATCGCACGAGCGTTCTCTCCTGACTCCTGATTTGAACTGGTGCTTCTGGTGCCTGCGCCTTCCGGGGGTGTGTGTTCCTCGCTGCCAAGACCGGAGTTGTTCCCCTGAGCCCCTATTCTGCATGGGTAGGATGTGTCTGGGGGATCCTGGGGCTGCTCTTTGCGGGGATTGGGGTGTCGGGCGGGCAGTGGAGGGGGATTGCTGAGCACACTGTATGTGTGCAGGCCCTTTGTGCGATGCAGGCCGAGCAGCGGGGCTCCGACACCCCTGGACTGAGTCTTCTGGGGCCCGGCCCCACACTGCCCGGCCAACCATTCTCCTGTATTTGCGCGGACTCTGCCCTCTCTGGCGCCCTTCCCTGTCTACACAGCCCTTCGTGGCTTTTTTCTCTTTGAGTGTAACCCTTAGTTTTCCCCTTGGCCCCAGCAGCCTGGCCTGGCTTCAGTGACCCCCACTCCTCTCTGCACCTGCACCCCTGTTGGCCACATGCGATGCCTGCAGGGCAGGATCAGCTGAAGAGCCTCTGCTCTTGGGGCTCCCAAGTGTCAGACAATGTCGAACATGGGGCCCATTCTCTAGCTGACTGGTCGGACACGATGTCGGCACCTTATCTTCACGCTGACACACGCTGGACATTAATAGAAATACATCGGCAGGGCACACGTGCGGAATTTCAAGTAGCCGCGCGGGCTGGTGCTCTCGATGGCCTATTGTGTGCTTAACCTCTTCCGGAGAGGTTTTTGATGAGAAGTGAGTAAGACTGTTAGCGCTAGGCAGCTGGGTATGTGGCAGGTTTTCTTTCTTCCCTTTCCCCTGCTCCCCGTCTCGATTCTCTGCAGTGCTTCCTTAATCTTCGCTCCGGCGCAGTGGGCTCTGCCGCCTGAGGATTTCTTACTTAATCCTTTGCTGCCTGAGCCGGCTCTGCTGTGCTGACGGGACTGGCCAGCTGGGGCTGGGGGCGCCGTCGGGGGCCCTGGGAACCACGAGAACCTTCATCTCCTGCTGGGTTGTCTGACTTTCTCACCCTGGTCCCACCCAAGGGCGTTGTGACTTAGTGACTGCGCGTGGGCCACCACGACCACTGGCTTCTCTTTGAGATGCTCTAGGCCTTTAGAGGTGCTAAAACCCCAGGGGAGAATGACTCACTGAGAAGATCTGGGTCTGGGTCTTACGTGGTAAGGGGCAGGTGGCTCTGGTCATTGTGGGTGGCCTGTGGGCACTGGAAGAGACCTGTGTCTCCCGCTGACCCTGCGGGATCACGTCATACACCTCAGTTTCTCCAGCTGGAAAGCGCAGGTCATAATGCGCACAGCTCAGGCCCAGGGTAGGGCACACAAGAGGCCCCTACTGTGGTAGGTCCGTGACAGAATCATTCCGAAGCATTTTCTTCCCGAGGCCGGGTGCTGAGCAGCCTTCCCTGTGGTCAGTTTCTAGATGATTCCCTCCGCCTCCCTTCTGGCACCAACATCGTTCTGGTGCACGTTGGAACCTGCATTCTAAACTGTCCTCTGCCCACTCGCCCTGCACCCGTTCTCCTTTTCCCTCCCGAGTCTTCTCTTCACTCCAGGTGTTGGGGACCACAGATCCCCCACTGACAGCTGAGCGCAGCCTTCCTTGGTCCTGTCCTCTGTCCTTCCCCTGCGCCCACTGTGCCAGATTTCAGTTGTGGCTAAACCCCGCCCCCCTGGGCCTGCTCCTGGCCGGGGCTTCCGCTGGTCACTCCCCCACCGCTGCTCCCCTCCCCCAGGCCCCTCCGCATACTCCCACCTGCCTCTCCCCCGCCTCTGCACACACCAGGCCAGTCCTGACCCAACTTTCTCCAACCATGCCTCGCCACCCTCTCTCCCCCTCCTCTTAAAAAGCGTCCTGTCTATGAGTCTCCCCTGCTCCCCAGCAGTGAGCTGTTTCCCTCCCGTTTCCCACCTCACCTCTTCCCTGTTTGAAACCAGCAGCTCCTCCGGCTCTTCCCTGTTCTCTCTTAGAGTCCTGAACGCGTAGTGCTAAAAGCATTATCTCGCTTCTCAAACTCAGTACAGTGGGCCTTCCCTTCCACTAACCCTTTGTTCTCAGATACCACCACACTCTCCTTCCCAACAAATCTCATGACTTGCCCTCCTCACCTTTCCACCACGGGGAGGGCAAAGAGTTTGACAAGCAGGTTCCGACTTGAGCTGTTAACAGGACAGCGGCGCCAGAAACTGACGGCAGGGAAGGTTGTTCAGCCCCGGCCACGCGAAGGAAAGGTTCGGGATGATTTCTGTCGAGAACCCACCACAGTGAATGCGTTTTCCTAGACGCTAAAATGTGGCTTCCCTTGAGCGCCATACCACAAACTCCTCTGGCTTTAAACTCACTTCTGTGAATTGTGTGCCATCTCTCTGTGTGCTCAGCCCTTCCCCTCAGCACACAGCCCCCGAGGGCGCAGTTGCCCCGCTGGGCTGGGTACACAGAAGTGACACAGTCTCAGCCCTGCTGGAGCCACAGCCCGGTGGAAACAGTCAGTAAGTGAGTGCCCCGCCAGCTACAAACTCAGGATGTCGGATGCTGCTACACTCAGGCTCTAGAGAGAGATAGGAGGCCTCATTTAGATGGAGGTGAGCAAGCTCCTCTGAGCGTTGGATGTTGAACGCAAACCCAGAGGGAGAGCTGGGGTAGGGTCAAGGATAGGGAGGAGGGCGCTGTGGTCAGAGGTAGGGCGTGATCAAGGGCCTTGGCGTGGGAGGGAGCCCGGGAGCTTAGGAGGACTTCAGCAAGAGTGTGTGAGCCCAGGGGCTGGGCTGGTGGTGGGGGACCTGCAGGCAGAGTGGGCCGCTGGGGTCTGGGCCGTGAAAGGAGCCGGTGAAAGAAGCCGGGGAGACTGGAAATGGGAGATCGGTGGGAAGCCACCCCGAAACCTGGTGGGAGGTGACGATGACCCAGACAAAGGACAGTGTGCAGGCAGGTGGGAAGAACTGCACAGAGAAAGCGGCAGGTTTGAAGAAGTGTGGGCACGTGGGGTGAGGAGGAAACATGTGGGGAGATTCTTAGACTTCTGGTTTGAGCCAGAGGCCCTTTGCTGACACAAAGTGCCCCAGGAATGAACCCTCTCGTGCTGCGTTTCCAGGATGGTCTGGGTGGGTGGCAGGTGGGACAGAGACTGAGCTGCTGTAGGAGAGGCCCCAGATGACCCGTTTCTCTTCATGTCACATCTCGAGATGGCTGCATAGTTCTGGGCTGCTGAGGGCTCTGTTGGATGGGCCCAAGGTGGTTGCTCCAATTCTTGAGGTGCCAGGCCCATGGGAAAGGGGGCGGTGCCAGGTAGGGGCCACTTCCTCAGTCATTTTAAGGACAGTTTCCACACTACCTTATTGCCAGAAAGCAATCCCATGGTCACACCCCGAAAAAGGTTTCTTGGGCAATGTAGTATAGCTGGTGCCCCCTGAAACAATATAGTTAGGAGTGTTGGGAAATCTGCCCCTATTGTCCATTGCCTCTTGTTTCCCCTCAAGGACTCCTGCATACACCTTTGGCCTGATCTCTGCTCAGGGCTTCGAATTTCCAGGTGCTGGTTGGCTGTATCCCTCCTGACACCTTAAGCTACTGTTGTCTCGCAAACCTGCGCTTCAGTCATTCACAGTATCTTACTGTTGCGGTAACTGCTCGGTTCTCAGCGCTTAGCAGTGAAGGGCCCTGGCGAAGGCACAGCGTTCTCACTCTGCAGACATTTAGGGGCGCTATTTCTGTGGAGCAAGTGCAGAGTTGCATTGTCTGGCTTTTTCTGCTTGGTGGTCAGCTGGTCTTCCAGGCAGCTGGCTTTCGAGGCTTCTGCTGAGACCTCAGACACGTGTCTCTGTTGTTTCGAAGATGATCTGTCAGGATGCTGAATGTGGCAAGGCACTCGGCTCTAACCTGGCCATCTGTCCACAGTTGGGGCCTGGCCAGACCTTGCAGAGGGACGGTGTTTTCCAGCAGGACACAGAGAGACGTCCTCAAGAACTGGGGACTCCTTTCCTGCATTGGGGATGGGTAGAATGAAGAGGAGGACACAGGTCAAGTCCAGCTGGCCTGGCCACTGGTGGCAGCTTGCCGGGGGAACTGGATCTGATTGAGCTTGGCTGCCCCTGGGATGGGAGACCCTGGGTGAACGCCCGCAACTTGCTTCCAAGCCCGCCCTTGGGCGAGCAGACCCACCCAGCTTTAATGCTAATTCCCTTTGCAATGAGCCTGAACTTCCCGGCGTCCCAGTTAAAGCCAGCCCATTAGCACTGCCCCATCTGTCACCATAAACGAAAGTTCTGCTAACAGGTGGGCAGGCAGTCCTCCCAGGCTAATGAGAGGGGATCCCGAGGGCCTGGCGGCGCTGTCTCAGGCCCAGCCTTTGGCCTCTACTGCGGAGAGACACAGCTAAGCAGACGGTTGGTGCTCGGTGCTGACCCCAGCACGACCCTCCTGACCTCCACAGGCTCTGCGAGCAGTGGGAGAAAGCGAGTGGGTGGGGGCCTTCTCATCTTTCTTGCCCGCTGTTTGTCCCTAGAGTCACCGCCAGAACTGGATCAAGGGAATGTGTGTTTTTATCTTTTGTCCGGCCTGCGGGGGCCTCTAAGGGGCTGGTATTTTCCTCCTGGATCTGATAACACTTCTCTGAACACAGTTGCTTTTCCTCTCGGTGAGGAATGTGCTTGCCTTGCCCTACTTGATTCTTGTCTCTGCTCCCCCAGAGTAGTAGTCCTTTGCTGGGCTCCCTGGCCAGAACAGACCTGGATTTTTGGTGATTGAGAATGGAGAGATTGTTATTTTTTGGCTTTGTCCAGCAGCAGGAATTAGAGGCAGTGGCATAGCGTGGATTCAGGAGCCAGGGGCCTGGGATCGCATCCTGCCTTTGGCTGTGCTTTTTGAGGTCACTTCCTTTCTCGGTTGTGCCCTCTGTTCAGTGGGGGTGGCGGTATGCTGGTGCCTAGGCTGGCGCTGGACTTCCTGAGACAGTGCATGGAGGAGCTCGGGAGCAGGACTTGGTGACAGCTTGTGGGCACTCAGCTGAAGGGCTGCACCAGCCCCTTGGGTCTGTCCTGTCCTCTGTGTTACCAGCTGCCCCCTACGCTGCCCAAGTCAAGGGCGCCTCCCGATGCCCTCGTGAAACTCGCTCGTGTGGTGGCTGTGTGGGCTTTCCCTTCTGAGCCCTTCTGGTCAGGCGGCGTTCGGTGTCAGTCTTGCTTGGAGCCGGTGCAGTTGCCTCTCACTGGGGCAGTGCTGCTGGTTTAGGGTTGAGGAAGGCTGGGGATGAAGGCTGGACTGTGAGGAATGTGGGACTTACTTCTCTTGCTTCTCATTCTGTCCCCGCTCCTTGGAATGTGCAGTGTCCACCGCCTGCCATGTCCACCGCCTGCACCTTGTGAATGAAGTCTGAGGCGGCTTTGTCCTGGAGCGCCTTCCTGGCCCGCCTGCAGGCCACTAGGTGGCAGTGTTGGGCCACTTGTCCATGTGTGCCAGGAGCTGGCCTGGGGCAGGCTGGGGAGGGAGGGCCCCCTTCCCTAGGCTTGCTCCCCTCGAGGGCCTGGACCTAGCTGAGGAGGCTCCAGAGCCCGTTCATCCTGCCTCTGATCTCTGAAGCCCCCTTCACTTTTTGTTGGGAGACCTAGATTTTTGCCTTTGCCTGTCCCCGGAGGCTGTCTTTGTCGTGGCTGCCCTGGGACACATCACCAGATGGACACTGCCCAGTGGGGCCACATCCTGCCTCCCCCGCTTTGGTGGGCTCCCTGAGGGACGGCCCCTCTTCTCCTGTGGTGTTGGGCTCCTCAGCCAGAAAGTCACTGGTGACCTGGCTTGGGGCCAGAGAGATGTAGGGGAGGGGCAGTTGGGAGTGGCCTGGAAGGAGCCCGTAGGTCTCGTGACCACGGGGGGCGGGGCCTCCGTTGGCTCCTCCTCCGCGGGGCAGCTTGTTCCCAGGCCTGGCAGTCACACGCCTCTACCTTGCCAAATACTGAGGTTAAGGCCAAATTAAGAGCTGAGTCTGTGTCCTTCTTCCCCGGCTGGCAGATGGGAGGAACCATAGGAGGATCCCTTCCACCCAGCGCTTCTCGCGGGAGCTGGTAGCACCCCACACGTGCCTTTTCCTTGGCTCCCTTTTGCAAAACAAGCAGATTCTGACTTTTTTGTGGGCGGGCGGACGGACTGCCTTGGTTTTGGCAGCCGAGGAGATTTTTCAAGTCCCAGAGAAGGGCCATGGAGAAATCAGCTAACATGGTGATGACTTGAACTTCCCATGGTGAATAGCTGTTGCATTTAAGGCTCCTCTAGTCGGCATCTGGATGCAGACTTTCTTGCTCATTTCTGCTGAGGAGCCAAGGGCCGGGCGGCCGGGGCCTTGCTGTCCTTTTGCCCTCCTGGGGGCTGAGGAGGATGGTGTGCAGGGCCTGGTGGCCTGGGGCAAATCATCCCGTGACATTCAGCGAGCGTGCTGCAGCCCGCCCGCCCGCCTGCCACAGGCCTGCTCGCCCAGCATTGGCCCCTGCGCTGGGGGCGGGGCTTTGTGCAGACACCCCACGGGCCTCCCCGCCTTGGAAGCAGCTCCAGGAGAGCTTGCTGGATAGTCCCAGCCTTATTGGGGGCCCTTGGCATTCTTTCCCCAATATCTCAGCATGCTCTTGCCTCTCTTCTCCCCCACCCTCTCTCTGGCGTGTAGGCACACTGCTCAGAGCCTTCCTGGGCAGCTTTTCTACAGCAGTGGGCGAAGAGAGTGACCTCCGGCTTTGTTGTTTATGCGCTGCGGGCTCCGGCCCGCCAGCGTGAGTCTCGGGTGACCGTGAGCCCCGGGAGCCGTGACACACACACCAAGCCCCCTGGAAGTTGTTGCTGCCTGAGGGGTGTGCAGCAGACAGGTCCTGGGGAAGCTCACTGGGGACTGCTTGCCCTAAGAGGATGGGGAGAAGGGGGATCGCTGGTCTTCAGTCTTCGCTGGGAAAATATTGCTTTGAAGGCAGTGTACAAATTCCAGGTGGAGTGAGCATGTAGGGGGGTGGTTAGAATTATTCATGTGCTTCTTTAAAGTATTCACAGCAGCACGAATCCCTGTGGCCTCGGTCTTTAATCTGGGTTTCCAGGTAGATAAAGAAAGTAACCTATTCCACGTTAGCCCATGAAATGTCACAGCAGAGAGAGCTCGAGTTCTCTGAATCACAGTCTGAGCTGCCCTGGGAGGGAGGTAGCGAGTAGTAGACAAACCCAGAAGTCCATGTCTGTGGGTTAGGCGCCTTGGGTGGCCTTGCTGGGCACTGGTCTCTCCAGCTGTCAAGTGGGGACTGCCACCCCTACTTCACAGGCTGTTTGGGGACAGAGGGTCACCCCCGTGGAGTGCCTGGCTCTGTGCTATGCCTGCGGCCGTCGGCGAGTACTCCTCCCACAGGGGACAGGCGGCTGCCGGGCTGCGGCCAGCACACCCGTTCCTCCAGCTGCCGAGTCAGGTCTGCGCCCCAGGGGGCTCCCCAGTGTCCCTGTGCACCCCTGGGCCAGGAGCCCAGGGGCACCCATGGGGCTGAGCTCTTCCTAAGGTGCTGATTGTTGGCTGAGGAGGGGACCGAGGGAAGGAGGCCAGCCTGTCCAGGAACATTCTTCCTGATGTTTCCTCTCCGAAGGAGGCCGCTTCAAGCAGCTCAGCTGCCAAAGTGAGAATCCTGTGTGCTCGCCCTAATTGGTTTTCAGGGGAGATTGATTTTTGCCTGTGTAGCTGCTGCGAGGAACCCTGATGTCTCTCTCCTTAGGGATCACGTACCTCCAGATGAATTTTGTTTCCAGCTACAGAGTCCATCTTCTGCCTTTTCTAGAAAGGCATGTTTCGGAGTCGTGGAGCTGAAATGGTAGGCACCTTGAGCCTTTCAGCCTCGGAAGCCGCCCCTTGGAATGGCCCCGGGTTAAGAAGTGACAGGGTGAGGGGACGGGCTGAGGAGGAAGTAAGGCTGCTGGCTGCCTTCCCGGCCCCCACAGTCCCAGCGGAGGCAACGAGTGGTGTTGTATGACCCGGGGGAGAGGGTGATGCAGTGTCAGAGTCCACAGGTCCGTGAAGAATGACAGCCTGGAAAAGCCAGGGAGGGCAGAGAAGGCACGCCGGGCATTGATGGCTCTGGCACGGGACAGGCTGGGAGAGGAGAAGGGTTAGACGAAGCGCGAGTCGTCAGCGTGGGCGCGCGTCTTCAGTAGGGAGGGAGATGGGCAGTCGGGCGTGGTCAGCGTGGGCTTGGCTCTCAGGTCCTGCTGTCAGCCCTGTCACCCTCCGGGGCCCGGGATCCAGGGGAGGGCAGGCGTCTGGTCCAGGGACCCGCGCTGGTGCCCGTGTGCGAGAGCCCTGGGCATCCCTTGGGCTCTGGGTGGGTGGAGGGGCTGGAGGGACATCTCTGCAGCTCTGTCACCCGGAACGGCATCTGAAGTGTCTTTCACACTGTTCCCTGAATTCCTGTAGTTTCACCGAGCTCCCCAGGGATTCTGCAATATATCTGTATTTGAGTCACTGTAGCTCTCTTTTTGGCAGCCCGATTATTTAGGCCTGACAGGTAGGCACAACTGTCTCATTAAATGCAGATATATTTGTGTGGCTTAAAAAAAAAATGGAACATTCCATTAGGCTAAAAAAAGAATACTGGTAGTCCCTTTTATTCGTGAGCTCCATGTTTCAAAATTTGTTGTCATTAGATTTATGAAAGGGAACAGAGTCATTAGTTGTAGCCGATTGTTGTGCAATACTCCTGTTCGATGGGCTGTGGGCCTGTGTGTGTGCACGCCCACCTCTGTGTGTGTAGATGCCCACCTCTGTGCGTGTGCACGCCCACCTCTGTGTGTGTAGACGCCCACCTCTGTGTGTGTGCACGCCCACCTCTGTGTGTGTAGACGCCCACCTCTGTGTGTGTGCACGCCCACCTCTGTGTGTGTAGACGTGGCCACTCCGCCTGCCCGGCCCTGGGCCAGGTGTTTTACATGTAGTTCCTCCCTTGATCCTCACCATGGTCCCCCACAAGGGAGGGACAGTGTCGGCCTGTGTTGCAGATGACTCTGAGGCTCAGAGGGGTTCAGTTGTAACCCGAAGCCCAGGGCAGAACTGGGATGTGAACCCACTCCGCCACAGCCGGCCCCTCGGGACTGATGCTGGCAGCAAGGTGAAAACTGCAGGCAGGGACACAGGCCCGCCTTGAAGGCTTGAACTGTAGGGCAGAGCGTCCTGCTGTGGAGAGACTCTGAGCCACCCTCTGCCTTACCCTTGCCCTTGCTGTGCTTTGGAATCTGGGGCGGAGGGAGGTGGAGAGAGGAAATAGAGATTGCAGAGGCCTCTTGGGTGACTGTGTTAAATACGCCCACTATTGAGAATCGATAGATTTTGTAAAAGGAGAAAGATGAACATTATTAAAACGCTTCTCCTTTGTCTCCAAAAGAACTGCGGGGGGAGCCAGAGGCTGCCAGAGCACCTTGCCGCTGCTTGGACTTAACCTCTTCCTCCCAAGTGGGCCTTGAAGGGTCCCCCATTCTGATCGGCTTGCTTTAGGTTAGTGGGGAGGTGGAATTTGTGTCTCACCATTTATTTTCAGGATTCTCCTTTGTTAACCCAGTTCTCCCTCCTCTCTGTCATACCCTGCCATAGGCTGGCAGGCGTGTGTGGCCTCAGTTTCCTCATCTGTAACACCCAGCAACCTCACAGGGTCTGGAGACTGAGAAATCATTCATTTCCCCAGTCATTGAGAGAGCTTTCTGTATAGCGCGCTCGGTCCTCAGCCCTGGGCCACGGGGTGCTGGGTGGCGGTGGAGCCTCAGTGGTGAATCAGGCGCACACTAGGCTCATGGGGCCACTAGGCAAGCAGTGTCCTTCCCGCCTGCCTCCCTGCTCCCCCACATGCAGCTTCCTGGGCTAGTCTCCCCTGCTTATCTGTATCCGTCTCGTGCACGAGTTTGCTTTCACCCGTATCCGCAAATACCTGTGAGGTGACTAGGGGCCTACACATTTCTACCTCTTCCGCCCTTTCATTGCCACATGGAAAGCAACCTTAAACAAATATTTATGTTTCCCTTGATAAAATTGCAGGCTGTACTTGGGGACATTGTCTCAACCCAAATAGATATACCCTACCTGAAGAAGGGCCAGAGAAACACACTTAAAATGAGCAGAGCAGGGATAAGGTGGTAGCAGGGAGGGGGCTAGGAGGAGGCAGGGATCTGTTACTCCGCAAAGGCTGTCTGAAAACCGAACGGCTTCCTTCCACACGCTTGTCAGGCCGGGGCTGCGTTGTTTCCCGCGATAGATGGTTGGGAAGCAGAGAGAGTGAACCCCGACTCCTCCGCCAATCTCAAACCAGCCCCAGGAGGTATTTCTTGAGGCTAGGATAGGAAATGCTGCCTGTATACTGGGGACAGCTGTTTGGGGATAGACACCATGAGGTGGCCTAGGCTGGAATCCTAAACCAGTTTTAAGACAAGTTTGGATCAAAAGTTACACAGGTCAGTGCCTTCCAGGGTCCTGCTGGTCACAGACACGAGTGAGAAATGGCAAAGGTGCACAGCAGGGAGTGGTGAGGACTGGGGCACTGTGGGGCCCATGGCCACTCCCTGGGTCAGCCTGCTGCAGGCTGGGAGTGTGGGCCCAGGGGTTCTGTGCTGGAGACGTGGGCTTTACGGGAATTTTTAAATACCAGCAACCGTTCAGACTTCCATAAAGAAGAGGAAGGTGTTGGAGGAGAAAGCAGAAACTCATGGTCTAAAGAAGACAAGTGTAAAGGCCACGTGTGGTCCAAAGGGCTACTGGGTTCTACACTCCTGCTGGGTGAACCTACCCTCAGGTCTCCCAGGGGAATGCAGGGGTTTGGTAAGTTTTTGAACCGGAACTCAGGATTGGGTGAACTCTTCCACAAGCCTTCTGCAGTTCTGTTGATAACCTTAAGTTTGTCATCTGTAAAACAGGCTACCACCAGCTGCTCCCTGTCTGTGGGGAGCTTTAAAATCTTGATTAAAAAGCCCCAGCTTAATAGGAAAGACACCCTGGCGAGTCAACAGTCTTGCCGTGGTCATCAGTGCCCGTCAGCAGGTACCACCCCCAGTGTCCCCTCCAGCCTGTAGCTGTCTGCTATTTTTAGCTCCCCTGTAACTCCATTAACCATATCCACCTCCTTGTGCCACTTGTCTGTATGTTTAATTATGTAAATGGCATTACAAATCACAGTGGTGTTGAACTACATCTCATTTCTCAGAGCAAATCAAAGCATGTTACACTATGTCTTGTTGACCGTCCATTCTGTCTAAAAGGAGGCACGGTAGAGGATGATTGCTTTTTCTTCTTGTGAGGAAAATGAGTTGGGAAAATAGAGGTCTCAGTATAAAGGTTCTCCTGGGACGGATGTGGGATTGCTCTAAAGCAGTTGACTTTTTTCTTGTAACTCAAGATGTGGGTTTTGTGTCTCTTTCAAGCCAGTTCATTGCTGACTCATTTTTAGGAACTGACTTTAATTCTCAAGTCACTGCTCTAGTCTGTATTTGAGCACGGAGGCACAGCCTTTGAAATATAGGAGGAGAATGACAAGACTGTCCCCCAGCAGGTGCTGTGTAGAAAGAAGTGCCTTGAATCCACCCTATAACCTTCCCTCCCTCATTAAGTTTGTGATTGATTGAACATCTTCTAGAAAGTCCTTCCTTGTGCCTAACATGCATCAATTGTATTGCAATTTAAGCTCATTCCCTTTAGGTTGATCTTCAGCAAATGGTGAGCTGCCCTCTTGGGTAAATCTTCGTTTTTGTGTTCTTGTTTCTATCATCTTCTCACATGCTTTGTTGAAGTTCTCATCCTCCCATGCATCATCTCGGCTCACCATGGCTAGATATTCCTGCCTGTCCGCCCCCACTCTGCTGGCCCTCCGGCAGCCCCGCCTCCTCTTGACCTCCCGCCAATGACCTGAGTCTCTGTCTGCCTGTTCCTTTGGGGAGTTTTTATGGTCTGCTGGTCAGCCTTCTTCTTCTTCTGCAATGATTCTCCCAGAGTCTGATGGGTTCTTCCTGCTGTTTTATCTATCTATCTATCTATCTATCTATCTATCTATCTATCTATCTATCTATCTAATCTATCTTCCTGCCAAATCTAGAGCATTTTCCAGGTCTCACTCTACCAGTGACATTTCTGATTAGTCATTTGTGTTCCTTGCAGGTGTCACTGTTTTATCCGCAGAACTTTAGCATTACCTTATCTCCAAAGAACAGGAACATTCTCTTACCTAATCACAATAGAATGATCATTCTCTGTATCCAAGATCAGGGCATATTTAGTTTTCTTGGCCATTCCAGTCATGTGCTTGACGGCTGTCTTTTAAAAATCTAGGATGCAACCAGGGATTGTGTGTTGCATGTGCTCATTACAACTTTCCAGTGTCTCTAACTTAGGAGAACAGTTGCCCAGGTGTTGTGTAGTTTTTGTGACATTGACATTGTTGAAGCGTCCAAGCCAGTGGTTTTGAAGAATGTCCCCCAATTTGTATGTACCTGATCTTTTACTCATGATTAAATCAGGTTAAATGTTTTATGCAACATTGTGAATATAGTCCTTGCCACAGAACTGTACAATTAAAATGGTAAATTTTATGTCATATGTATTTTACCACTATAAAAGAATGATCAAGAATAAAACTTTCAAGCATTGTAAATAGAATGGATAGAAAATGATTAGATGAAAGTCTATGTGGAAACAGTCTCAAAATGTCATCCTACCAAATACGTATTAATTCCAAAGGGGAAAAGGGACTTTAATATAGAGAAAACTGGCATAGGAGACCTTAGCCAACTAATCAAATTTAACATCACTAATAACACTGGTCAACATTGAGATCATTATTGACTTTAAAAGGCCTTAATCTGTGGTATCTTGGTGTGCTGAACGTGAATATAACCCTGAAAATTTTTTATTAGCTCTCGTTTTGAAGATATTTCGTATAACTCATTTTATATGTTTCGCCGTGTAAATTTATCCAGTAGGACTGCAACAACATCCTAACTCAGGCTAGAATGATGGAATATCGCATCCCATTGCATAATGTCATCACGCACACATCATCCAGAGTTGAGTGCATCATTTTCTGATGCAATACAATACTACTGCCAGGCGACTGCCAGGCTGAAGTAAGCTGATGTCAGCAGTGCACTAGATAAAGCCCTGTCAGAAGGTTGAGTATTGAAAATATTTCAGACTTTGTGCGAGACAGTTTAAGCTACTGTCCCATAGAACTGTTATTATTTTGTCCATTTAGGCACAATACAGAACAGTAATACCTTGAAAGTGCGTTAATAGCATGGACAATTTCTGCTCTATTTGTGGGGAAGTGACATTTGCCAACCAGAAGAAAAGGATCACTTCTCAAGTGAAGAAGGCTTATCATCTTTACTTGGGATGCAAGGTTGGTGACCAAGACAAGCCTTGGGCCCCACATGTATGCTTTGCTGCACGTACAACGCAACTTTCACAGTGGTTAAATGGCAAAAGACCATCCATGCCATTTGCAGTCCCCATGAGAGCCAAGCAGCCACATAAAAGACTGTTACTTCTCCTTGGTTCCTCCTCTTTCTGGCGGAATAACGAAGCAAAAGAAGTCGAGAGTAGTCTACCCAAACATTCCGTCTGCATTGAGACCGGTTCCACATGCTGAGGGACTTCCTATTCCAGAACCTCCAGCAGAATATTCTTGATTCATCTGATGAGGAGAAGGGTGAGCTGACCTGTTCTTCTCCTGTTCCATCAGCATGCAGTGATCCAGATTTTCACTGTGGTGCATCATCAACCCCACACAGACTAACACAGGAAGAACTAAATGACTTGGTTCGTGATTTGGACTTATCCAAGAACAAGGCAGAATTGCTAAATCAAGATTCCAACAATGGAATCTTCTAGAAGAAGATGTCACAATTACTTTATATCGAAAGTGCCACCAGCAGTTGGAGTCTTTCTTCAGAAAGGAAAGTACTCTGGTATTCTGTTCCAATATTGAGGGCCTCATGAATGCCTTAGAAATCACTCATGACCCACAAGAATGGAGACTATTTCTAGACTCTTCGAAACTGAGTCTTAAAGCAGTGCTTTTGCACAATGGAAACCGTCTTCCATCTATTCCAGTAGCGCATGCTCTCCATGTGAAAGAGACATACGATAACTTAAAGCAGCTACGGAATTCCATTGAGTATTACAAGTACAGCTGGCATGTCTGCGGTGATTTGAAGCTAGTTGCCCTTTTAATGGGACTGCAGCAGGGATTACAAAATACATGTGTTTCTTATGTGAGTGGGCTAGCTGAGAAGTGAATTGCACTACTTGCGGAAGGAATGGACTCGCAGACAAAATGTAGCAGTTGGAGAGAAGAATATCCAGCACCCAACTCTGGTCGAGGCTCACGAAATCCTGCTACCGCCCCTTCACATCAAACTAGGTTTGATGAAGAATTTCGTGAAAGCCACGGACCGGGCCTCACCAGCTTTCCGATACCTGCATGAAAAATTTCCTTGATTCAGTGAAGCAAAGATTAAAGAGGGAGTTTTTGTGGGTCCCCAGATTCGAGAGCTCTTCAAAGATAACCGGTTCAACAACTTGCTGCAGGGTGATGTGAAACAAGCGTGGACTGCTTTTCACCTAGTGTCTACAAACTTTCTTGGTAATGTTAGGGCAGAAAACTACAAGGAACTAGTAGAGGACATGCTGATGCAGTATCAGAAACTTGGCTGCAATATGTCTCTAAAGACCCACTTCCTTCATTCCCATCTGGATTTCTTCCCTGGAAACTGTGGTATGGTTACTGATGAACATGGCGAATGTTTCATCAAGATGTCGCATCAATGGAACAAAGATACCAGGGAAAATGGTCCACTCCAATGCTGACTGACTACTGCTGGACACTCCCCAGAGATGCTCCTGAACAGCTGTACAAGAGACAAGCGAAGAAATCTAAGAAGTAGTCTATGACTTGATTTTTTACAGGTATGAACCGTAGGCCTATTACTACTGGCATGCATTTCATGATGTAAACATCAATTTATTGCAGATTACAAAAAAACTAGAACCAAAATTAGAATTTGACTTTCATATTTGTGTTGAGCACATACAAATTGATAGGAAATGACTAATTTTATTTCAGTAACATGACTTTTGTAAAAATTTGTTGCTCAGTGTAACGAGACACAGTGACATCATGCGTGTTCTCCGATGTCATTCACTGAGAACACAGAAGCACCATTATCTTGACCAAAATGTTTAACCTGCATCAAATCAGGAGGTTCTGTCAAGTTAGTCGTAATGCCCCCATTTTCAATTCTCATATTAGTTATTTCTATCCTCTTTTTTTTCTTTTCACACCAGCTAGAGATTTATGGAATATGTTGGTCTTTTCAAGTAAACTAACTTTTGGTTTAATTATCTGTTATTTTTCTAGTCTCTGTTTTGTTTACCTCTATTTCTATTCTTTATTATTTCCTTTCTTCTGCTAGCTTTGGGCATAGTTTGCTCCTCTATATCTAGTTCCTCAAGGTATAAACTTATGTTGTTGGTTTAAGATTTTTTAAAAATATAAGACTTTATGCTATAAATTTCTCCCTGAGCATTATCTTCACCCATTCCACACACTGTGGCATTTTGTATTCTTTTTTTCATTCATCTCAAGATGCTTGTAATTTCCTTTCTGTTTCTTCTTTGACCCATTGGTTTTTAAAGAGCATGTTGCTTAATTGCCACATATTTGTACATTTTTCAGTTTTTCTTTCTTATTGAGTTCTTTATTCCATTATGGTCAGCAAAGATACTATGATTTCAGTATTTCAGAATTGTTTGAGACTTGTTATGTGACCTAAATATTGTCTACGGCAGTGTTCTGCATTGTGTCTTTTAGGTCCAGTGGGTTTAAGTGTTGTTCAGGGCCTCTATTTTCTTGTTTATCTTGTGTTTAAATGTTCTGTCCATTGTTGAAAGTGAGGTATTGGTCTCCAACTAATTTTATAGAGCTGTGTATTTTTCACTTTTATTCTGTCAATGTTTGCTTCCTATACTTTGGAGTTCTATTATTGACTCATATGTTTATAGTTACTGTATCTTTTTGCTTGAATTGACCTTTTTATCAAAATATCTTTCTGTTCTTGTGACTATTTTTGACTTAAAATCTATTTTATTCCTGATATTATTATAACCTCCCAAATCTTATTTTTACATGTAACATGTATTTTTTTAAATTTAAAAAATTTTCAGTTTTAACCTATGTGTCATTGGAGGTAACATATAGTTATGTCATATTTTTCATCTATTCTGCCAATCTCTTAATTGTAGTATATGTATATTTAAAGTAACTACTGGGAAGGAATCACTTACTTCTGCCATTTTGCCATTTGTCTTTTGTATGAGTTATAGCTGTTTTTGACCTCTGTTTCTTCCATTACTGCCTTTTCTTTTGTTCAATTGATTTTTTTATGTAATGAACCAATTTGATTCCCTTCTCATTTCTTTTGTGTATGTTCTTTAGATATTTTCTTTGTGGTTACTATGGAAATTGCATTTAACCTTAAATTTATAACAACCTAATTGAATTGATAACAACTTAGCTTCCATAGCATCTGAAAACTCTGCTCCTAATTCGCAGAGACAGAAATAGACAGAATAGAGTAGGGTGTGGGGAAGAAAAAGATGAGGAGTTATTGTTTAATCAATACAGAGCTTTTCTTTGGGATGGTGAAAAAGTTCTGGAAATGGATAGTGGTTATGGTTGTACAGCATTTTGAATATGTTTTATGCCATTGAAATCTTACACCTTAAGCTGGCTAAAATGGCAAATTTTATGTTATGTGTATTTTATTGTAATAAAAATATTTAAAAAAATCTGCTTCTCTGCATCTGTCCCCCTTTGTTACTGTTTCAAAAATTACATTTTTATATATTATGCACCCAATAAGAGACATACTTATTTTTTTATGCATTTGTCCTTTTCATCATGTAGAAACAAAAAGTAAAATCACAAGCCAAATATAAAATAACACAATTCTATTTGCCTATACCTTTCCTGGATATCTTTATTTCTTCACACAGCTTCAAGTTACTTTCCAGTGTTCATTCATTTCAACTTGAAGGACTCCCTGGAGCATTTCTGTAGGGCAAACAGTGATAATGAACTTACTCAGACTTGGTTTATTTAGGAATGTTGTAGTTTCTCCATTTTTGAAGGTAAGTTTTGCTGGATATAGGATTCTTAGCTGAAAGATTTTCCCCCTTTCAGTACTTTGAATATGTTTTCCCATTATCTCTGACCCCCATGGTTTCCAATAAGAAATCATCTATTGATATGTCTGAGGATCCCTTGTATATAACAAACAATTCTCTCTCACTATTTTTAAGATTCTTTTTCAATTGTGTCAGTAGTTTGATTATAATGTATAATGGATGGTATCTTTGAGTTCATCTTACTTGTAGTTTCTTGAACTTTTTGGACTTGTAGATTCATGTATGTCATCAACTCTGGGGCGTTTTTAGCCATTATTTAGCCATTATTTTTTTAGCCATTATTTCTGGAGATATTCCTTCTTACCCTTTTCTCTCTTTCTTCTCATATTGACACTCTCATAATGTGTATGTTGGTATATTATAAACTCCTTGAACTATATGTACTTTTCTTCCTTTTTTTCCTGTTCCTCAGACTCAGTTATTTCAGTTGTCCTATCCTCATGTTTGCTGAGATTTTCTTCTCCTTACCCAGATCTGCTGTTGAATTCCTCTAGTGAATTTTCATTTTAGGTAAAGAATTTAAATTTCTTTTTATGGTTTTTGTATTGTTATTGATAGTCTTACTTTGTTTATCTCTCATTTTTCTAACTTCCTTTGTTATATATGCATAGTACCTTTAGCTTTTTGAATATATTTAACTGACTTTTGCTTAGTCTGTTATCTAGGGTCTTAGGGGATTGTTTTTGTTATTTAATTTTGGGTATTTGAATGGATTGTACTTTCCTGTTTCTTTGTATGCCTTGTGATTTTTTTTTTTTGAGAACACTAGACATTTTAATATGATGTCATAACTCTGGAAATTAGATTTCTTTTTCCCCCAAGGTTTGCTGTATTTTTTATTTTTTATTTTTTATTTAAAGGCCATAGCAGTTAATTTGTTTGAAGATTTTTCCAAGTTACTTTTGTAATGACTATATTCCTTATTGTGTATAGTCACTGAAGTCTCTGTTCCTTTAGCTATATTCAGCTAATGTTTTTAGAGGAATTTCTTTGAATGCCAAGGGCTTAAGGCAATGACAGCAGCAGCAGCAACAACAACCAAAAAAAAGAAAAGAAAAGAAAAGAAAAAACAACAAAAAACAAAAACCAGGTAAAAATGAAAAAGAAAAATCTAACATTTTCCCAATCTTTGCAGTTTGGCTTTATGTTGGGGGACACCTGCAACAGTTAGACTAGTATTGACTCAGGATAAAAGGTTAGGGTTTTTCAAATCTTTCTCGGCATCTGTCTTGCTCTTGGCCTGTGTGTGATTTTATAAATTTTCCTGTATATATAGATACTTTAAATTACCTCACATTCCAAAGAATATCCCCCAGTTTTTCTTCTTAGGTTGTCTCTTATCTGTCTGAACCTCAGTCTTTCCCCCCAGCAATGCTATCCTTTTTTTAGCCTGTGTTCTGAGTTAGGCAAAACAGAGAGATGTGCTTTGCATCAGTCCCTCATGCAGGTTTGAACAAATATATGCAAACCAGGAATGGGGGTCCTACATTGGAAACACGGATTGCTGCTGAGGTGTGGATGAGCAGAGTAAGGGTAGGAAAGAATGTCATAAAGCCTTCCTACCAGTTTCAAGTCACCTTTTTCTTGATTCAGCATTTGCTTGGTTGCTATAAACCTTTGGCTATTTTTCAGAGTTCTGAAAAAATGAGTTCTGATGGTTTATTATTGTTGTTCAGTTTCTGTGGCTCCCTTACCTTCTTCTCCATTGGGATTCTTGTTTGAATCAATATGCGGAATGGTCATATTGTAGTTCTATAATTTATTAGTTGGCATTCTTCTATAAAAAACTTTATTTTATTTGTTTTGTTGATTTAATTAGTGTTAATATGGATTTAGATATTTTGAACAATTTGTTATTTAAATAATTTTAGTGAGGTATAATTCTGTACAATGAAATCCACATACTTTTTTTGCAAAGATTATATGAGGAGGCCCATGGACCTTTCATGAAGTTTTCTCCAAAGGTTATATCTTATGTAACTCTGTAGTTCAGTGTCATACTTGGAAACTGATGTGGGTATAATGTATGAGTATAGCTCTGTGTCATATTATTTATGTGTGATTCTGGAACCAAGTGTTCAGGCTCTCCACTTGGCCTCTGGTGACACCACCTGACTGGGCTGGAGTGTGGGAGCCTTGTTACTGTTGTCTCAGTGGTCTACACTGACATTGCAAGAGCGTGGGGGAGGCCTTATTCTGCTGGAGGGTGGTCAAACATCTATCTTTCCGCCTGGTCTCTGATGCCATCCTGGCAGGGAAGGTGGCTGGGCATTTTGTACAGATTGCCAAGGTTGGAAGTCCAGGCTCCCCAGCTGGCCTTTGTTGGTGGAGGTGGGGCTGCAGTGTTTTCTGTGGTGTTAGGCTGGAGTAGCATATTATCATCTAAGTCTCTGTCTTGGCTTGTGTGTTTTTTTTTTTTTTTCTGGTCCCTTGGCTAAAAAAAGCAGGCTTTTCTGATCTACTTTCATTGGGGTTCCCTCAAACACTCAGTCTGGAATACATGAGGCAAAAAGAAAACTTTATTTGCTGCCATGTCACTGTTTGGGGCCCAAGGCCTTCTCTCTACCTGTCAAAACCTTCTTATGTTTGTTCTGTGTATGTCACGTCCAGAGTTTTCTCTGTATTACCAGAAGGTATAGGAAGAAATCTATGTACTCCTGCAAGGTCTTAGTATTTTTTAGACTCAAATTTTAAAGATTTTTTTGACACATATTGTCAGACTTTTCCATAAAATGGTTTACATTCCTACCAACTGTGCCTGGGAGGAACAACCCTGATATTATCGGCCTTTTTAATCTTTGTTGATCTGATAGGCAGGAATTAATGTGTTATAGTGTTAATTTTTGTTTCTTTGATTGCAAATGGAAGCTGAATATTTTTCATATGCTTATTGGCCCATCTTTTTCTTTTTGTCTTGAATTGCTTCTTTGTGTCCTTGGAGAGAGAGAGAATTAGAAATCGAAAGAGAGTAGTAATCTGCTGCCACATCAGTGAGGGTCCAGCCAGCAGACAGAAACCACAGAAGTTATTTGAACAGAGAGAATTTAATATCAAGAATCGATAACTGGGTAAAAGGTTGGTAACTAGATTATTGAGAGGGTAAGAAGGGAGCACTAAGGCATTGGGGAGGTAGTAACCGCAGGGAGCAGCTCCCACCTCTAGGGCTGGGAGACCCAAGAGGAGAGGCCCAGGTGGTGAAGGGAAGCCCCATGGGACCTCAGCGGGGGAGAATGCCGGGTTGGGGCATGGTCTCCAGAGTCAGTGTGCGAGAGAAAGTACCTTCCGTAGGTTTCACAAAAACTGCCCACTGGAATCTGCAACTGCTGCAGGGGAGACAGTACCCCCGGTGCAGAGCCTTGCTGGGCTGATGCCTCAAGACAGGAGGGCGGAGGAAGGAGCAGGCCTCCCCCTTCTCTACCTCCGTCATTTCCTTCTAGTGTGCTCTGGTCTTGAGATTTAGGGAGCCAGCTGGCCCAGCCCAAATGTGATTGCAGGCTCCCAAGCCCAGCATCACCAGCACCGGCATGGCAGGGGGCACGGGGACCTGCAATACAAGCACCCAGTGACTGGCACAGCTGCCGTCCAGGGTGTTTCCTGTGCCAAGTGTGGGGTGGGAGACGCGACTCTGCCGTGCCCCATGGTGTCTCAGGCTTTCAGTCCCCTCCGTATTTGACCACTGAGTATTGAAAATTGTTCTGTCCGATGTGGCTCCTGGCTACGTTTTGTCTGTGTGCATGCCCTGACTGCCACGTGGTCGCGTGTGCCCTGCCGCACACAGGCAGGTGGGGACATGAGTGTGCACATCATTGGGAACATCAGGTTTTGGGGGGGTAATTTTAACTGCATCTGATTCTCCCTTCACTTTAGCACCGACACTCCCTCACTTCTCCTGAGTCCAGTAAACTCAGACTTCAACTTTTTTTCCAAACCAAAAACTCCCTGTCACGGGCGCTCGTACACACACCCCTTCTCTTGCCTCCCTGTTTATTCATCCTATTTGAGTAGATTTCAGTTTATAAGACTGAACCCTATTTGCCTTACTCTCAGCACCTAAGGGCACTCAGTGCATTCTTGTTAAATTCATATTGATAAAAGCAGAAGCAACACTGTTTCTTTCACATGTAATTACTCATTTAATTCTCACCTCAACTTTGTGAGTAGATATCATTACCATGTTTCATCAGTTCTGATGTAAAAATTTTTTTTTCACATTTTAACATCTCTGAATTGGGGGGCGGTGAGATGACCCACTTTGTTCCTTGGTAGTAATGGAATAATGGTTCGTCTTGCAATTGGGCATAGGACAGGCAGTGAAATTTGGTGCTGTTCCTACTTTGTAGATCCTGCCCCAGACTGCCCCATCAGAAAGTGGCAGACCTTGGCTAAGCCTGGCCCCGAGTTTGGGGAACTCTTCCCTAGCTCCCTTCTCTGCACCTCTTCAAATAATGGCCTCTGAGCCACCCCCCCATCTCAGTCTTGTCGCCCCTCCCAGTCTAGCTCGGACTCCACCAGCCATGCCAGCCTCTCTTTTCCCAGGCTGCCTTGCACGTCAGCTGTCCTTTGAGCCCCACAGCATTTCCTTATGATACTTATTTTACCTGCTCACCTTTGTCTCTTATTTAGTGGAGTTGCATTTTCCAGAGTATTTAGACTTCAGGTCAGCTTGTAGATAAAAACCATCTATGGTCAAAATGATCCTGTAGGAAGGAAGATTAGGGGACGTTTGAGGTCCAGTGCACCCAGTTTTTCTCCCATGTTAGGTGAATCACCATTTCTTAGATCAGCACCAGCCAAAATAGTTGGCTTGTGTTTTGGCACTGTGTTGTAGGAAAACACTGATCTTCAGTGCTGGGCTTCACTCGGACCGTAACGAGATGTTCGCCCTGTAAGAGACACACAGCTACGGAGGTGGGCTGGGGAGGCACATCTCTGCTTACAGCGGGCCCCCAGCCGCTCTCCATCGCCGGCTCAGCCTGTGTGGCTGGATGTGCAGCACTGTGGCAGGGTCCCTGAGCTCCCTGCGAGGCACCTGCTGAAGGAGAAGAGGGGCAGTCTTTCTCCATTTTCAAATTTAAGAAAGACTTCGGTTTCATTTTAACATCTTTATTGAAATACAATTATTATACCATGTAATTCTCTCAATTAAAGTGTTCAGTCTAGTGATTTTAGTGTGCTCACGGAGTTACGTGGCCGTCCCTACACCATCCCGGAGGACCCTTCACTTGCCAAGGCTCTCTGATCCCACAGCGTCACTCATCTCCTGCCTGTCTCGTGGACTTACCTGCACTGCACATGTCCTGTAAGTGCACACTTGCACCCTGGTCTCTAGACTGGCACGCAGTCAGCACAGTGTTTCGGCACTCCCCTGCCTGGAGCAAGTACTGGTACATCCCTCTCTTTTTTATTGCTAACTAAGATCCCATTGTGTGCTTATATCACATTTCATACCCATTCATAAGTCCATGGATACTTGTGTGGCTTCCACTTCTTTAGTTACGGGGCACTGCTGCTGCGAGTATTTGTGGACAAGCTCTTCAATTTTCATTTCTGGGACTGGGGTTGTTCGTCATATGCTAACTCTGTCTTTGACCATTTGATGAGTGGCCGGATTGTTTTCCTTCTCACCAGCAGTGTGTGAGGGTTCCAGTTTCTCCACATCTCCACCAGTATTTGCTGTTCTCTTGTTTTGAGAATAGCCACTCTCGTGGGTTTGAAATAGTAGCTTACTCTGATTTTGGTTTGCATTTTCTTAATGGCTAGTGGGATTGAGTATTTTTTAACGTGCTTATTGACCATGTGTGTATCTTCTTTGGTGACACGGCTATTCAGGTTCTTTGTCCATTTATAAGTGGATTTTTAAAATCTTTTTATTCAATGTTAGGAGTTCTTAGTATACTCTGGGAAGGTAAATGATCACAGATTCATGATGTACAAAATGTTCTCCCATTCTGCAGGTGTCTTTTAACTTAGTTGGTGGTGTCCTCAGAAGTACAAATCCTCCGCAGTTATGGTAATGTCCAGTTTATCTATTTTTCCTTTGTTGCCTTTTCTTTTGTTGTCATATCTGAGAAGGCTTTGTCTAACCAAGGTTCCAAATATTTACACCCTATGCTTTTTTTTTTTTATACATACAAGCTGAGGTACAGGCCAGAGGTGTGGGGCGGCGAGTGGGTTCACCAGAGACAGAGTGGGGAGCAGAACAGGCAGATCAGAAGTACACTGCTGAGGGGAGCAGCGGGCGAGGCAGGAGAGGTCTGCCGCACCATGTGGGATTCTCCCTGGCCGGGCTTCGAACTCGCGTCGCCGCTGCTGACAGCTCCACAGTGCAGCGCTCAACCGCTGTGCCACCGGGGAGGCCCTACACCTATGCTTTTTTATGAGTTTTATCTCTTAAGTTTAAGTCTGTGATCTACGGGGATTTACTTTTGGTGTTTGGTGTAAGGACCCAGTCTAAGTCCATTCTTCACAGACAAAAATCTGGAGATCCAGTTGTCCCAGCACCATTTGTTGAAAAGCCTATGCTTTCGCCATTGAATTGTCCCTGCATCGTATTGAAGATAAAACTATTTAGTTTTTTGCTGGGCATGGAGCGTTGATTTTATAATAGATAAATATGTATATGAAGCACGTCTGTGTATTTATCTCATCTCCCCCACTAGGCTATAAACTACTCAGGGCAAGAAAGAGTCAGGTCTTATTTATCTTTAATTCCCTTTCACATCTAGCTCAGTGTCACAAGTCCAGCTCACTGGACTTGTGAGTGAATCGGAGTGAACAAGAGAGGCCCGATCAATGAGCGTGTGAGACCCCTTCCTGATGGGGTCCAGGGGTGCCCCAAGCCCTGCCAATGAGCTCACCACACTCATCTCGTGATAAGTGAATCCTGCTGTGATGAGGGTTTTCCTTTTCAATTTTATTTTAACATCTGATTATTTAAAATATCAAAGGCTTAATGTGACACTCTGTATCTGGAACATGCTCCACTTTAGTGGAGAATGTGTGTCAGCCTCAGAAATGTGGCTCTGGCTCCCCAGAATGCCTGTGCTCCTCGTATCTGTTTTTACATGTAGCTTCTCCTAATGACAGGTAATAATGGTTTTTCATTTTTGCCAGTTATGTAAAGCTTTTTTTTTCTTTATAAAGATTTATTTATTTATGCATACGAGCTAGGGTATAGGCCAGAGGCGTGGGGCGGCGAGAGGTTTCACCAGAGCCAGAGAGGGGAGCAGAACAGGCAGATCAGAAATACACTGCTGAGGGGGGCAGCGGGCGAGGCAGGAGAGGTCTGCCGCGCCATGTGGGAATCTCCCTGGCCAGGCGTCGAACTCGTGTTGCTGCTGCTGACAGCGCCACAGCGCAGTGCTTAACTGCTGCGCCACCAGAGAGGCCCTATATAAAGTTTTAAAGCCAATTTAAGTTTTAAAAAAGGTAAATTTTAAGAAAAAATTAAATTAAATGAAATTAATTTAAACTTAAATAGATATTGCACAAGTTACCAGGGCACAGTGAATAACGAAAGTTAGGGCAATACCCAGGGAGGGTCCCCCTTTGTTTTTTTTTACTCACTTTTTCACTTTTAGTTTTTGAATAGATAATGCATTGACAGGACGCAGGGAGTTCAAAAGCATACTGAGGCCTTTCAGTTCTGGCCGCTGCTGCCTGGCTCCCTGCATTGGGGAAGGATTTGCTATCGATTTCCTCCAGATTCATCCAGAGGTGCCTGCTGCATATACAAAAGAAATGTCCCTACATCATTTTTTCCAGCTGCTTTTCACACTTTGTCTGGTTCTCCCTTGCCTTGGAGCCTTGCTTCTGACCGGGGCTGCCTTTCTAGATTGGGGTGGGCTTGCTGGTCCACTGCCGTGACTTTGACTCTCCCTGTCTCTGCTGATGTTGAGGCCTCTGGGCTTAGTCAGAAAGTCATGTGCAGACTGTCCCCGCAGTGCTGTGTAGGGACTAGGGCTGCTTTTGGCTTCAGGGACAGAACGTGCAGTGATGAAAGGCTTAACCGCTCGGCACGTGTTGTCTCCCGCGCAGAGACTGGTGCAGTGGTGTCGGGGACAGGCTAGCTGCTCCGCGCTTCTTTGGCCTTACTCTCACAGTCACAAGACATCAAGTCCTCACCCCAGCGTCTCAAGCAGGAAGGAGCCGGGAGGGAAGTGGCTCCGTCTCTGCATTCCTGGAGAACAGCTGTCTGGTGACTCACGGCCATCTCCTTGGCTGGACCTGGGGCACGTGACCACCTTAGAACAGTCATTGGCGAAGGAGAATGGGATTGCACGGCTCGGTGGGGAAACTGGACAACTTTCTCCCAAGGCTGGCAGGGGGGCCTGCGTTTCCTGAGATCAGAGACTTTCCCCTCCCCCAGGACTCGGGAAGGTAGCAGCCTTGTGGGATGGCTGCGGACCACCGTGTCGGCCCTGGGGCTTGCACGGGTGCCAGTGCGGGAGACGAGACAGATCTGGGCCCTGAGAAGTCCCCGCCTGGCCAGGCCATTTCAGAGTGCAGGAGCTGGCAGGGCAAAGTTTCTGACTATGCCCGAGGCAGCTGAAATGCAGAGATGGCACATACTCATCCCGGTGCCAAGGTTCATGTGGTCAAACTGGGGCCCTGGAGTTTTTTTCTCCAAAAATTTCTTCCCCTGGAAGTGCTTCCTTTGGAAGCACCCTTTCTTCCAGAAGAGACCAGAAGTGCCTCTGCTCGCCTCCTGGCTCATGCCTGGGTTCTTGGAGTCCAGTTGAGCAGTGACTCAGCCGAGGCATCAGAACTAGGGAAGGGGGACTTGAGTTAACAGAAGATATGGCCTTGAGGAGAAGCCAGCCTTGCTCTCTGAACCAGCCCTCAGGGGTCTTGTGCTCATGCTGAGATCTCCCTTCTTCCAGCCTCATCCCCACCTTTCCCCCTCCTGCCTTTCTTGCTCTTCCCTCCTCCCTGCCCTTCTTGTTCTCAACTCCTTTTTCCCACCCTATCTCCTGCCCCCTTAGAGACCAGCACTAAAGGCCCAAGGTCTTTTTGTTCCCCGGGCACACAGTGTTAGGAAGCCCTGTTGTTTTCGCCAGCAGGGAGGAGGGGGAGAGACTGTTTAGAAGGTGGAGACTGGGGAGGGCGGAGGAATGTCACAGGAGAAATGGAAACCAGATGCAGAGATCCTGTGTGGCTGGGCCTAGTCAGAGGAGTGGAGGGAGAGGGGGGCGGAGAAGGCTGGAATCGGGTGGTCAGACTCATTTGTGTATTTAATCCTTTTGTGGCTTTGCTGGTGTTTGTGAAGCAAGCGGCTCCCAGCAAGGCAGTGAACAACAAGCCGATGATTAATTGCCCTTTTTAAATTGTAATTATGTCACTCACCAGAACCCGTGAACATTAATTCTCGATTTACAGAGTGAGTAATTGAATAATGAAGGGGCTGCCTGTTTGCTGTGCTCTGTCCTTGCCCTGGCATTCCTACACTGCCAGGCCCTCTGTTTCTCTAAGTCTTCAGACAATGCCCACTTCCTGGTGGTTTTAGAGCCACTGTGGGCCATCTGGCCTCCCCTGGTTGATGGTAGGTCCAGGCTGATGTCCCAGGCTCGGGAAAAGGAGGAGCAGCCACTCCTGATCCCAATTGGATTCTGCCTTTTTAGGAAGGTCTGTTCCCTGTGCAAAGGTTGCTCTGGCTAGCTGAAGCAAATGAGCGGGAATCTACGGGAGGATAGTGGGAAGCTCGCCCAGGCAAAGGGAATGCCGGAGAAGGAGGCCATGCGAGCCGAGAGCCAGAGCTGGGGCCAGGGAGAGCCAGAGCTGGGGCCAGGGCCAGCGCCTTAGGAAGTTAGTCCCCGCAGGCCTCAGGGCGGGGCCGTGCTCCAGCGCTTGCAGTCTGTCCTTCCAGTTCAAATTCCTGAGCAGGTCACGCCCTTGGCAGGAGCAGGGGCCACTTTGACTGTCTGCCCGAGTGGGCCGATTGGGAGAGGGGCTAGGACAGTGTACCTGCTGTCCCCACCGCCAGCAGCTCACTCTTCCCAGAGCAGGAATATCTGCTGGGCAGGCAGAAGAGGCCCTCCGCACCCCTGTCCTCTTCTGCCCCAGAAGAGAGCGGGGAGGCAGCCTGCAGGGAGGAAAGATCAGCGCTGCCTGGGGCCCAAAGCCTGCACCAGCCAGCCCTGTGTTTCCCTTCTCAGGGATGGCATTCAGCTTTCCTGTTTGAATTTGCATTTTTTATTTGCAGGCCTTGGGGCACAGAAAGCCACATTCTTCAGATAGGATACCCCTGGGTTCCATTAACATCATTTTGTGTATAACTTTGGGAACTCCGAGCAGACTCACTGTCACTTTGGATGAGGAGTCAAGGAGTATAAGAAATACCTGGTATTTTAAGAACCACCCTGGAGTCTTCATACTGGATGTGTCCCTGAAGCAGTCGCATACTCTATGTGGCATGGTTTTTCCATAGTGAAGGGACGTGGTAGGAGCCACATTTTCTGTCAGCAGCTGTCATTTGTAAGCCAGCAGACTGTGAGGGGTGCAGGCCAGGCTCACGCTCGGATGTGCTGGCTGCTGGCTTAGATGGGGTGCGCTCGCTGGTACACGCGGGCAGTCTGCCATCTTGGCCTTGTTAAAGAACTTGACTCAGAAAGATTTCAACGCGACATCAATAATTCAGTACTTTTCAGAGAGAAACAGGGTGTCTTATTAGTACAGAGTGCTCTAAACTGAATGTTGTGTCTCCCCAAAATTCTTTCTGTTGAAACCTACCCCCAATGTGATGGTATTTGAAGGTAATTAAGCAATGAAGGTGGAGCCTTGTGAAGGGGACTCCAGATTGCTCTGTCTCCCCTTTTGCCTTGTGAACACACAGTAAGAATATGGTCTGTGAACCAGGAATTGGCTCTCACTAGACACGGAACCTGCTGGTGCCTTGACATTGAACTTCCAAATCGCCAGTTATTTGATCTGGGTCTCAATATTTTTTATTGCAGATATAAATTTCTGTTGGTTACTCGCCACCTGGTTATGGTATATTTGTTCCAGCAGCCCCAGTGGACTAAGACAGGAAGAGTCTGATTGGCCCTTTCTTCAGATCCCTGACAGACTCGCTGCTCTCTCTCTCCCTTGGGAGATGCCAAGTTTCAGACATGGAGAAATCTTGCTGGTAGTTTCTCTGATTGCTAAGGGTGTGCCAGCCACAAACAGAATGGGTATGAATCTGTTTCATACCCCCTGGCCTTATGGTTTCTTCCCGTCTTCACTGGATGTGGGGACCCTCCTGGGGTCGCTCTGCTTTCATCATCTTGACCAGCATGTTCTCTCTGGCCACAGATCCGTCTGTTTTGTTCTTCCCCTTCCCATCCCCGTTGACCTTGTGCTTTGCTTTCACTATATTCTCCAAACTTCCCTGCGCTCCCAATCAGCCACTTCCGATTTCAGTCTGTTTCCTGTTCACCTCCTGGTTAGCCATTTCAGGGTTCACTAGCTCTCCTCTCTTTAGCACTCATTGTAGACCTGCCGCCCCCTGCCTTGGGGGGTTCTCTGCCCCCAAACTGCTGAAAACTCAGGTGCTGATGTGTTGAATATCTAGTGTGTACACAGGTGTGCTGGCCAGCCCTATCCGCTGCTCCGCCCCCATTGCTCCCCATCTTGTGCCCACAGCAGCTTCTCACTGTTTCTCCCCACCCAGGTATCCCTCGTTCTCAGGAAACTCACCTTTACCTCATGGCTCCCTGAGGGAGGGAGGCTTGCACCCACTCCCCGCCCCCCGGCCTCTCTCTTTCACCTTAGTTTCTCTGACTTCGCTCAGCATTTCCCTCCCAGCCCTGTGGCCCTGTGGTCCTGACTGGATTCTGAGCAAAGGCCTCTTCTGGGACTTTGCTCTGCCCTTGCCCTTCCTCTTGCTTATATTTTCCATCTTCTCTTCCCATTGACTTCTTCCCCTTCACTTGTGTATTTACACAAGATTCCCAAAGCACTTGGTTTTTTTCAGTCGGCTTCTAGTAGAAGCTGTGTGAGCCGTCTGTCGTCCTTGTGATTATGCTTATAATTAAAAAAAAATTTAAGTTTGAAACAATCTTAGGCTCCTTGAGCATTTGCGGAGAGCGTGCAGAGCCGTCTGTGCCCATCCTTGATGATGGTGTCGTGTGTGAGCACAGCGCCCTGTGGGGAAGGGCTGTCCCGTGCTCTGCATGGTGTTTAGCAGCATCCAGGCCTCCCCGCCAGGTGTGGCAGGCAGAGCTGTCTCCAGGATGCTACCCAGTGTCCCCAGGCCACCCCCGTTGAAAACTGCTGTGTGCTCGTTTTCTGTTACTGCTGGACTAGTTACTGCTCACATCGTGGCTTAAAGCAGCAGGGACATGCCCTCCTCCAGCTCGCAGGTCAGACTGCCTGGGTGGCTGGCTTCTCTGCTCCCCTCCTGGCGCTGGAGTCACGTGGCAGACAAGGCTGCGCTTCTCATTGGAAGCCCTGGGGAAGGAATCTGCTTCCAAGCTCATTCTGGCTGTTGGCAGAATCTGGCTCCTTCCCACGCCTTCCACATGGCTCTTCCTTCTTCTCGCCAGCAGCTGGTGTCCAGTCCTCCTCAGACTCTGAGTCTCCGGTTCCCTTTCCGACCACCAGCTGGAAAAAGTTCTCTACGTTTAGGCTCATGTGGTGACACTGGGCCCACTGGCTAAGCCAGGATAATCTCATTTTATTCACAGTTTCCGGGGATTAGAGTGTAGACATCTTTTGATGGGTCTTTATTCTGCCAGCCATACCCTGCCAGAGGCTAGTGACCAAAAGCAGGAAATTGACATTGATACAGTGCATTAACTCTAAACCTCAGACCTTATTCAGGTTTCATCACTTTTCACATGTACTCATTGTGTTTTATTGTGATGATTTTTGGTCATGTAGTTCTGTCACATTTTATCTCATATGTTTATCATATACATTGATACAGATACATGTATATAGACATTTTTTCCCCTTTGAAACTATACCCAAATCAAGGTTCCAGAACTGTTTCATCAACACCAAGGAATATTCTTCCTTCAGCCCTAACATGGCAACCCTTAGTCTTTTCTCTGTGAGCATGATTTTGTCATTCTGAGAAGGTTATGTGAATAGAACCTTTTGAAATTGGCTTTTATTTCACCCGTATAATACCCTTGAGGTACATCCAAATTATTATGTGCATCAGTAATTCAGTCCTACTTGCTGAGTAGTATTCCAGTTTATGGCGATACCTGTTTATCCATTCACCTGTTTGAAAGACAACTTGAGTTGCTTCCAGGTCTTATCTGTTACAAGTGAAGCTGCTTAATATGTAATATTTATGTACAATTTTTTGTGTAATCCTAACTTTTGTTTCTCTACCATAAATACACAGGAGTGGGGTTGCTGGGTCTCTTGGTAAGTGTATGTCTAACATTATAAAACACTACCAAGCTTTTTTCTAGCATGGCTACACCATTTTACATTCCTCCCAGCCGTGTATGAGTTATCCAGCTTCTCTCTATCCACACACCACAGTTGGTACTGTCAGTATTTAAAATAAAGTAGTAAAATAAATTATATCAGTATATGAAATAATTAGCTATTCTAATAGATGTGGATTGGTATCTTATTGTGGCTTTAATTTGCACTCCCCTAATGGCTAATGGTGTGCTTTTTCATGTGCTTATTTAGCAATCGTATATCCTCTTTGGTAAAGTGGCAGCTCCAGTCTTTTGTCCATTTTCTAATTGGATTGTTTGTTTTCTTACTGTTCAGTTTACGGAGTCCTTTATATATTCCAAATACAACTCCTTTGTCAGATGTGTGATTTGCAAATATTTTCTCATAGTCTCATCTAGTGTTGCTGTAGAATAACATTTTTCAGTTTGGCAGTCCAGTTTATCATTGTTTTAATGAATCGTACTTCTGATGACATATCTAAGAACTCTTCACCTAATCCTAGATCATGGAGATTTTTCCCCTGTGTTTTCTTTTAAAAGTTTTAGACTTTTGTGTTTTTATTTTTAGCTTTATAAGCTGTTTTGTGTTCATTTTTATATAAGGTTTAAGGTTTGAGTCTCACTTCTTTGTTCTAATGCTGTTGCAAAGACTATACTTTCTCCATTGGATTGCTTTTGAACCTTAATCAAAAGTGAGTTGCCTGTATTTGTGTGGTCCTGTTTCTGGGCTCATTTCTGTTCTGTTGATTTTTGTGTTTATTCATCTGTCAGTCCTATACTGTCTTCATTCCTGTACCTATATGATAAGTCTTAAAATTGGGTACTGTGATTGCTTCAAATGGTGTTTTCCTTTTTCCATGTTGTTTAGCTCTTCAATTTTCTTTGCCTTCCCATAGAAAATTTAGAATTAGTTTGTCTGTATCTACAAAAATTCTACTGAAATTTTGACAGTGATTGCATTAAGCTTATAGATCATCTTGGGGAGATTGAGATCTTTACAATGTTAGATCTTTCAACTGATGAACATGTCTTCCTATTTATTTAAATCTTTTGATGTATTTTGCCATCAAAGTGTTTCGAAGTTCACAGTATACACATCCTGTGCATGGTTCTTAGGTTTCTACCTAAAAACCAGTAAGGGTTTTATGTTTTGTTTGTGTGAGTGAGGGGCTGCTATTTTAAATGGCATTATCATTTAAATTTTGGTTCCAAGTGCCTATTGTTAGTATATAGAGATAGGATAGATTTGTATGTGATAGCCTGTGTCCTGTGACCTTGCTTATCTAGAAGCTGTCTCACTGATTCCTCAGATTCTTCTTAGTCATGTCATCTGCAGACTAGGGACATTTAAAAATATGTTTTAACCAATCAATTTGATTTTTCTTTGTCTTGTTGCATTGGTTAAGGCCTCAGGTACTATCATGAACAGGGGTGATGAAAGTAATAGCATCTTTGCCTTGTTCACAGCCTTTGGGGAAAGATACAGTCTCTCTCCATTCACTGTGGTCTTAGCTGAAGATTTTTGTAGGATTCTTCTTATTAGGTTGAGGAAGTTTCTTCTATTCTTACTTTGTTGAGAGTGTTACAATGAACGGGTGTTGAATTTTGTCAGTTTTTCCCCCTGCAATTGATATGATCATGTGGTTTTTTCCTTTAGATTTTCAATTTTGTGGTTTATATTGATTTTTGTGACTATTGAACCAGCATCATATTTCTACAGTCAAACTGGTCATGGTGTATGTGTGTAATTGCTTGTGTATGTCGTGTGTAGTGTATGTATTCACACATATGTATCACATATGTGTACATGTGTAAATATGCGGAATTCATTATGTTAACATTTTGTTGAGAATTTTTACATTATTTTCATTAAGTCATTAGTTATTTGGTCTGTAGCTTCTTTTATTTTGGTGGGGTCTTTACCTGGTTTTGGTGTGAGGGTAATGCTGATTTCATGAACTGAGCTAGGAACTGTGGCTTCTGTTTTCAGAAGGAGAATTTGTACAATTATATTTCTTTTTTCAGTGTTTGAAAGAATTTGATAATTTAACCATTAAGACCTGGAAATTTCTTTTTCAAAAGGTTAACTATTAATTCAATTCTTTAATAACTACTGGACTGTTCAGATTGTCTCTTTTATCTTGGGTGAATTTTTGTTGTTTGTGGATTTTGAAGAATTGGTCTATTTCCTCTAACTAGTTGAACTTATCTACAATATGTAGGGTGGCTTGTGGTGAGCTCTTACCCCTGTAATGCAGGGGGGTCTGTAGTGATAGTTACTCTTTCTTTCTTCATATTGGTAATTTGTTCTTTTCTTTTTTTCTTTGTCAGTTTTACCAAAGGTTTATCCGTTTTATCAGTATTTTCCAACAACCAACATTTGACTTGATGACTTTTCTCTTGTCAGTTTCACTGATTTCTTTTTTCCCTTATTCTTTTTTTTCTGTTTAATTTATATTTATTTTGCTTTTTTCTAATTTCTTGATGTGAGAGCCTAGATAATTGATTTGAGGCCATTCTTCTATTTTAATAGAAGCATTTGGTGCTCTTCGTTACAGATTATCTGCAAACTTAATGGATGGAAATAGCATTTTTTATACCGTAGTTTCCATTGGGCCAGAATCTCGGTGTAGTCAGGGCTGAGCCCTGTGCTTTAGAATCTTTCATTAGCTGCAATCATGGTTTTGGCCAGAGCTACAGGTATCTCAGGACTGCCCTGGAGGTCCCTACTTCCAGGCTTACTCATGCAGGATTCAGTTGCTGTTAGCCAGAGGCCTCTTAGTTTCTTAGCATGTGGCCCTCTCTGTTAGGGTAGTTTATAACATGGCAGTCATTCAGGAGCGCAAGCAAGAAAGAAGAGCCAGAGGGAGTGAGCTCTAGCAAGTGACAAGTCATCATCTTCTGTAACCCAATCAAGAAGGTGACATTTCATCACTTTAATGTATGTTCTTCATTAAAAGGACAGGACATTGCACAATGGTGTGGACACCAGAAGGCAGGGAAGACTGGGTGCTGCCTATCACCAATGTTGTACATTTCCCCTGAGCTCACTTTAGCTGCAGCCCACAGATTTTAAAAAATATATATATGGTAAAATATGTGTAACATACATTGACCATTAATACATTTTTTTTGAGTACAATTCTGTGTTATTAAGTACTTTCACCTTGTTGTACAACCATCGCCACTACCCATTTCCAGATCTTTTTCATCATCATCCCAGCCATAAACTCTGCGCTTTTTCTCCGTCCTCTCTTTCCATAGCCCTCGGTGACTTCCAGTCTACTTTCTCTGCCTCTGTGAATTTCTGTATTCTAGGTAACACATCTAAATAGAATTATACAGTATTTGTCTTTTTGAGCTGACTTATTTCACTAAGCATAATGTTTTCAAGGTTTATCCATGTTGTGGCATGTATCAGAATTTCACTTTTTTTTTTAAAGTAGATAATGTTCCACTGTATATACAGACCACAGACCACATTTTGTTTTTACATCCATCTGTTAATGGACATTTGAGTTACTTCTGCTTTTTGGCTAGTATGAATAATGCTGTTAACAATCTTGGTGTGCAAGTATCTATTTGTGTCCCGGTTTTCAATTCTTCTAGTTATATACCTAGAAGTGGAATTGCTGGATCATATGGTTGTTTTATAGTTCAACCTTTGAGAAACCCACAGTTCTTACACTGTTTTTCATTCCCACAAGCAATACACAAGGATTCCAATATCTCCATGCTGTGCAGATTTCATGTGTTACTTATTTTTATTTCCTTCAGTTTAAAAATACTTTTACATTTTCTTTGAGATTTCCTCTTTGTCCCGTGGTTTATTTAGAAGTGCAGTTTAATTTTCAAATATTTGAAGATTTCCCTGTTAGATTTCTATTTTTGATTTTTAATTTAACACATTATTAATTAATACAAGAGAACATATTTTGTATAGTTTCAGTTAATTTGAATTTAAGCTTTATTTTATGACCTAAGAGATGATCCGTATATGCTTGAAACACATGTTTATTCTTTTGTTATTAAACAAGACAAAATTCTTTTGCTAATAAACAAATGTTTATTCTTTTGTTAGCTGAAGTATTATATAAATGTATATAAATTCTGTTGGTTTATCATGTCATTGAGTCTATACTCTTGCTCTGTTTCTGTCTAGTAGTTGTACCAATTTCTGAGAGAGTTGTATTGAAGTCCTCAGCTATAGTTCCAGAATTGCCTATTTCTACATACAGTACTGTAACATTTGCTTCATGTATTTTGTATCTTTGTTGTTTGGTGCATAAATGTTTAGAGTTGTTATATCTTCTTAATGAATTGACCCTTTTATCATTATATAATGTCTCACTTTTGCTCTGAAATCTTTTTGCTATTAATGTAACTGGTTTGGTTTTATTTTGAAGTGTGTTTGCACAATGTATCATTTTCATACTTTGAGTCTACCTACATAAATTTCTTTTCTACCATAGAGTTGGGTCATTTTTTTAAAATCAGTTCTGACAATCTCTTCTTTTTATTGGTGTTTAGATTATTTATATTTAATGCAATTAAGGATATGGTAAATTTTAAGTTTGGGGTTTTATTTTTTTGTTGTTTCCACTGATTTTTGTTCTTTAATTTCTCCTTTTCTACTTCCTGTAGGTTACTTGACCATTTTTGTATTATTTTGTTTCATTTAGCTAAAGATTTTAAAAGTATATCTCTTTGCTTTTTTATTTTTGTGGTTACTTTTTATGGGTTATAATATGCCTATTTCATTTACTGTGGTCTACTAATTTAAAAATTTTATCACTTTAAGAGGAAAATGGAAACCTTACCACCACTTATGTCCCTTTACATTCCCCCTTTAATGATATCTTTGTCTCAGATATTATGTATATGTTGAGAAGCATATCAGACAGTACTACAAGTTTTTGCTTTCAAATGTCAAACATAATTTTTAAAACTCAAGAGAAACATTGTCTATTTTTACTTACCCTTCTCATTACTGTCTTCATTTCTGATGTTCCAAGTTCTTGTCCCTCCTCCCTCCTTTCTCCCTCCTTCAACCCTCCTTACTTCCTCCCTCTTCCTTCCCTCCCTCTCTCCCTATCTTCTGTCTTTTTCTTCCTCCCACAATCCTTTTCTCCTTTATTTTAAAATTATTTCCTTTCTGTACAAAGAGTTTAGGAATTAAAGCAGATCTGCTGGGGATAGATTAATTTTCTTTCATTGATTAAACATTTCTCTTTCATTTATGGAAGATATTTTCAGCAGATATAGACTTTTGGATTGAAAAATCCACTATTATCTGAATCATTCTCCTATAAATTATAGATCATTTCTCTCTGGCTACTTTGAAGATGTTTTCCTTGTCTTTAGTCTTAAAATTTTATATTACACTTGATCTGGGGGTGGATTTCTTTGGATTTATACCATTTGGGATTCACTTTTCTTTAACCTGTAGGGTTTTCTGTTGCTTCTACAAGTATTTTTTTCTCTATTATGTTTTTTTTCCCATTTCCTTCTGGGATTTTAATAGTTCTTTGGGAGTGTTTCCAATTTTTTGTTCTAAACCATACTTAAAAATGATAGTTTATATAAACTTACATTATCCCATTAAAGAATGACCACCATTTTTATCCTCCTATTTTTCATTTCTTATTGGGGTCATTACTTATTTTGCTGATGTGCTTGTTCGAGTAATTCTTTCAGAAAACATTTGGATCTTTTTCTTTAAACTTTTTATTCTTTTGTATCTTTCACTTTTCAGCTAGTTTACAAAACTTCTGTTTTATAAACAGAAGGGCAGTTAGAGAAGAGTAATTTTAACTCTCTGCTTTGTTTCTTCACTCTCCTCTGGTATTGCCTATGAGAACTGACAGCTCTTTATCCTTTCTACAATCATACTTTTCACCACTAACCTTGTGTTAGATGTGTTCACCTTTGGTTTCCCCACTAGTATGTTGAAAGCAAGTTAATTGCAAGTAGACAGTTGTCCTAATTAATCTTTGCAAATCTAGTTCCGAGTATCGTGCTCAGTAATTCAGATATCGGTTAAGTGCTGGTTACGTTGGATTGGAATGTGGAAAACTGAGCTATCTGAAGAGAGGTACATCAACTGATTGATTTGGTCCTCTGGTCTTGATTATTACTGATATTGTTATTAGGCTAAAAATATTTTCTTGGTCATCTTTAGTTGAGAGAAGTGTGCCAGTCCTGAGTGGCAGAGTGCAACTTCATTCTGCAAGCAATAGCTGAGGTTCTTGTTGGGGCTGGCCACTATAGCAAATCTTTGGCCTGCTTCCTGCCTAGCTGGAGCTCAGGTCTGTAGAGACAGGCACTTGAATTATTAAAGCACAGCAGGACCTGGGTGTGAATCCCAGCTCTGCTGTTTATAAAGTGCATTCCCTAAGACAGAACATTGATTTCATTTCAACCTGTTTTCTCTTGTATAGAACACATTTAGTAACTCCCACCTCACTGATATTGAAAGCATTAACTGAGAAAGCCTAGGCGGGCACTGGGCATGTGCTTGACATTCAGTGACTCTCCATTCCTTTTCTTTTCAGCTCATGTTTGAGGAAGCTGGAGAGTTTTCCTTTCTGGCTGATTAGATAATCGGGCATATCAAATGTGCCCATCTCCTCAGAATGCGTTCCAAAGGAATGACACAGGGGCAGAGAATAATGGTTGATCCTTAAAGGTCCTCAATTCCGGAATTCCAGTGTTTTAAGGCTTTTTGGAAAGGCAAGTTTTTTCTTTTAAAGATTCATTCATTTATGCATACAAGAGCTGGCGTACAGCCAGAGGTGTGGAGGGGGAGAGGGAGAGGATTCACCAGGGACAGAGTAGGGAGCAGAACAGGTGGATCCACTGAAATACACTTCTGAAGGGAGCAGCGGGCGAGACAGGAGAGGTCTGCTGCGCCATGCGGGAAGCTCCCTGGCTGGGGATTGAACTCATGCTACAGTGGTTGCTGACAACCTCATAGTGCTGAGACTTAACCCCTTGCACCACCAGGGAGACCCAGGAAAGTTCTTTTTTAAGGCAGAGGCTCTAGGCTCTTTTGGTTTGGTATGGTCTTATGTAGGAGAGGTAACTTGAGTCCCTTTAAGGTTAAATAATGGTGTCAGGGAGTCCCCTTTCTCCTTTGTCTACAGAGAACCTCCTTTAAGGAAGTCAAGATTGTTTAACTATCCTTCTATGTCATGTCTGGGGAGGCCTTATGCTAAGAGAACATGTATAGGAGAAAGACTGAAGGGAGGTAAGATGAGAGTCTGGTAATAATTGGCAGTGGAATTTAGAGGTAGTTGTGGGTTCTGGGTTGGGGGGTGGTGGCGGTGGAAGGGCCGTCCCCTAATCTCCCTCCTCCTTGTATGCAGGCGGTGCTCTTGCTTGCCACTGAAGTGAGTGCTCTCCCCCTCCGCTTGCCTGCTCTGCTCCTCCACCCCCTCACTGCTTGGAGGAGTTCCTACATGTTTCTAACAAAATGTTTTGTCATCTTCTTGGGGAACCTTTACTGGGATAACTTCTGTGATTTCTCAGAGAGACTCTTTCCTCTTATGAGAATCACAATCCTCTGACACTTTTGGGTGTGTCTGTAGTGAAGCGGCTGGCTTTGCCGCGTGCCAGGAAGCCCCTCTGCGCAGTCGTGCCCTGGGTTAGGATTCTGCGTCGGAATTGGATAAAGGTAATGTCAGAATCCTGCCACCTTCACCCACCGTCTGGAGGGTTTTGGTGTGGGGCGCCCTTGGCTCATCTCCATAGCCCTCAAGCCTGTCCTGAGTAGTGGGGTCAGGGGAGACTGGAAGCAGCATTTGACCAGAGCCCCAGGAGCCCAGGTGCAAGTGCCCCAGGGGAGCTCTGGGGAAGTGGCAGCCAACATGTCTGCTCCTGTTGTTTTTTCCAGATGGATGAGCTGCCTCTGCTCCCTCAGTGGCCCGCAGTGAGAGAGGGGGAGTGGCGGATCAGTGTCAGCCTCTTGGCTGGCGCCCCTGAGTCTCTGTGGGGAGCAGAGGAGAGGAAGCTCTGACACTGTTGAGCTGGGTGGACAGAGAGATGGTCTTTCACCTGGGCACAAGTTTCCATGGGGAGTGACCTCAGTTCTCCAGCTAGGAATGCAAAGGAACGGTGATGAAGATGGTGATGATGATGAGGGGGGTGAGGGGTGAGGGCGGACAGGCCGGTTGACAGCTTAGAGATAAAAGGACCCTGTACCATCTCCCACCTCTGACATTAAGTTGCCAGGGAGGATGATGTTTCTTGAAAACACTGGAAAACCTGAGTCTCTGGTCTGAGGTTGGGGATCCCCCAAATTTGTCCATCTCTAGGCTATTGTTCCCACTTACTGTGGCCAGAAAACACAATATACCTGGCACTCGAGGGGCTTTTGGATTGCCCACTGTAGGACCTTCTTTTGGTAGATGCATTCTGTTGAATACAGAAGGGGTGCGAGCTTTAAAAGGTAATACGTGTTCATTAAAAACTTTTTGGAATTCCTGGAAGTGTTTAAAATAACATGAATCCCTCTCTCCCGCAACCCCCATGCCTCTCCCAGGACCACCGGGACAGGTCTCAAGGGAAGTCATTCTGGATTTCTTTTTAACACCTTTGCTCTAAGAAAGGCTCTAGACCTGTTTTGGGGTGACCGAGCTCAGCCAGGTCATTCTTCCCCTCTCCCCTTTGCTGCTGGGTGTGAGAGGGGTTCTCTGGCGAGGTGTGTTGCCTGGGCAAGAGAGAGTAGAACGACAGGGCCACTTTGTCATTTTGTCAAGGGAGGATGTTGGGAAGAGATGAGTAATCTTTTCCCAACTGTGCTTTTTCCCCTTCTCAAGCCTTGTGCTGTATGCTGCTAATGTGTATTTAATAAGGTTTTTTCTCTCTTTTTTAAAAAATGTCTATAATTTTTGCTTCACAGTTTGAAGCACAGAATTATAATGGAGGGGCGGGAGGAGGGAAACCAAATGGCATGCTGGAAGTTCCAGAAGGAGCGCAGCTCAGCAGGGTGACGAGGTGCAGGGGTTCACCTTCCCTCCCATGCTGAGGCTTGTGAGAGGCCACTGAATAGTGAGGCCCAGGCTGAAGCCCCAGAGATGCAGCCAGAAGGTCCCCAAGCCTGAGTGCCTCCAGCCTCTGTGGCAAGTGGGCTTCAGAGGGTTGGATCTTGAGGGGAGGGGTGGCTTTTATTCTTTGTCTATTATTTGGGGATAAAGGTAGAAAGACAAGGAACCTGTTAACACCTTGCCATTCCTAAATGAAAAGTGATTTTGGTAAAGAGCATGAGTTTTGGTGAGGGCTTCGTTGCCATTCTGCTTCTCTTGCTTTCAGGATTAGCCACAATTTGATCTGGAAATGAAATTTGCCCTTTTTAATGGATACTGTTCTGTTCTCTTTTTCCCAGCTGGTTTCCCCTTGTAGCCGTCTGCCTCACAAGGGTGTGAATGTTCTCTCGCTTTGTTTCCTGAAAAGCGTGGCGCTCCCTTACGGAGTGCTCTCACTGAGCCCCTCCTGCCAGCCTGTGTGCTCCACGCCGACCCGAGTCACCTCTTTTGTTTCCCTGATGTCCAGTGCACAAGGCCTGGAAACTTAGGGTCGGGGGGATCTCTGACATTCACTGATCACCCTGCCCAGTCACTGCAAGCAGACATTTGTTGGATTTTGCAGGAACTCAAACTGGGCCACACTCCATGTGGGCCTCAGTGCCTGATGCTTACAGACTGAAAGACGTGAGTTTCTGAGCCTTCCAAGTTATTTTATCCTTGGTTCCCATATCCTGGAATATTTCATCATCGGCCTGTGCCAGGTTAACAGAGGTTTCAGGGTTGGCCTAGACGCACCCGCCTTCAGAAAGTCCCTCTGACCCCCTTGGACTCCCAGTGTTGGTTACTCTGCCACCCAGCTCCGCACCTCATTTACATCGCAGTTTCTCTCCTGATCCTTAGAACATAAATTCCTTGAAGGCAGAGTCTGTGTTTGAGTCATCGCTGAATCTCTAGCTTTTAGCCAGGAATTTGATGGGGACTCAAAAAAAAAAAAAAAAAAAGGTGTTGAGTGACTGAGGAATCTTGTCTCTGGCTGAGGATGAGTACTGGGAGCTGTAGGATATAAGATATGTTTGCGAGGCAGAAAGGTTGCTGGATCCGAACAGATAAGATAGAATCTGAAGATGCCTGGGCAAACTGCGTGACTCTTGCCTGACATTTATCCATGTCTTTGCATCTGGTCATATTTGTATTCACGGTATTCCTGTGATGAAATGTGGTTCCCCGTCTCTTTAGAAAACTGAAACAAAGCACGAAGAAATGACTGTCCAAAGTAGTCTCCTAGCAGGGCCAGGGCTGGAAGATGATCCAGCTTGCCCTGACTCCTGAATCAGAGATTCATGAGGTTAGCTGTGCCTCGCATGTGCCTGGCTGGTAGCTGCCCAGCCCCGTACCTGTGACCTCCTTTCTGGGGTGGGAGGAGAAAGTCAGAGATCAGAACAGCAAAAAGGAGAAAGTAAACATCCAGAACTCCACTCTCTGGAGAGAAAGAAGACTAGTAGCCTCCTAGTACCTGTTCTTCTAAGCTGATTTGTCAACTTTAAAAGTCATACTGTCATGGAGATGGATCACGGGTGAATTGGTGGTGGGCTACCCAAGGGGAATACAAAATGTATAAGACATAAATAACAATAAAAATAAATATATAAAAAAATAAAAGTCATACTGTATATGTTGTCTTGTAGTCTTTCATTTAAGAAAATATTGTGATTATTTTTCTTGTCGATAAATGTAATTCTGCACCATCATTTTTAAAGTTTGCATACTATTTCATAATTAGATATACATAACTTAGCTAATTTCCTATTATTATAATGCATTTATTTCCTGTTTTCAGTGTTAAAATTCATACTGTAAAACGTCCATCTACATTGTTTGCTTCTTTTGGCCATTATTTCCTTTAGGTTAAATTGCTTTAGGTTAAATTTTGACTAAATTTCACTTAGTCAAAATTACATGCACATTTAAAATTGTGATATATATTTTCAAATTGTTCTCTAAGAAACATCTCTGGAAAAATATTTACTTTGTGTTTATGTATTTTTAATAGTAATTTTGTGGTTTATTGTTAATCTATAACTTTAGGTTTTTTAAAAATTCATTTTAGTGTGTTGTGTCAAGTAGGTGACCAACTCCTACCAAATGGATTAGCAGTTGTCTCAATGTCATTTACAGCTATCTGAATATCAGGTGTCCCACTGATTCAAAAGAATTTTTTTTACAAAATTAAATTCCCATGTTAGTTAAGGTTGTTGGCTCTTTTGATCTAAGTAACCTATTGTGTACTTTGAATGTATTTGTACCAAGATGCTTCCATTTAAAAAAATTTCATTTGTTTTTTTAAAGTAAACAAAACAGTGGTATAGTTAAATCCAAAAGGTATATATAGAAAGATAAACAATGCAGTCTTTTACCCCCCTCCCAGCTCCATTAGTACTAGTCTTTTGTATTTTAATGCACGTTTAAGCAAAAATGAAAATTGTTTTATTTCACCCTTTTTTCACATGCACTATGTGGTATACCATACTTACTATTCTGTATATATTTTTTAACTTAATATCATCTTGGAATCCTAAACTGTTTTAATCACCATAGCTTTATAATGTTTTAATATTTGCTAAGATAATAACCCATCCTGTTCTTTTTTGCTTTTCATAACTCTCTCAGATTGATTTGCTCATTCATCCACAGTTTATTTATAAAATGCCTACTGTGTGCTGGAGTTAAGCTATCAGTGAAACAGACTTGATTGTGCTCTCCTAAAGCTTTCCTGCGTGGCAAGAAGATGAGAACTTCAGGCATTTGTAATGTGCTGCAACTGTTATGGATAAGGATGGCATGGAGTATTCATGGCACCCAGGACTAGGTTTTCTTGGGGGTTAAGTTGGGGAGAGTGGTAAAGAATCGGAAGGAAATAGACTCAGAATTCACTGATGTTCTAAAGAGAGACCTTAACTGAGAGGGCGTTAGCTTGGATGGAAAAGTGGGGGCAGAAAGATGAATTTCAGGCCAGAGGGAAGGGCATACACAAAGACCTGAATATGAGGACGAGATGGACAGTTTTGAGGAATTAAAAGGTGCTTAGGATAGCTGGAACACCAGCAGAAGAGGGGATTGAAATAAAGGAGACTGACAAGATCAGGACCTTGCAACCCAAATGAAAGGACCTTTTGTCAGAGGGCAGTGGGAACTCCTCACATGCTTTCAGTCAGCACATTAGTTCCTTAGGGCTGCTGTGACAGAGTCCCACAACCTGCCTCGTTTAGAGCAACAGACATTTATTGTCTCACTGTCTGGAGGTCAGAAGTATGAAGTCTCAGCGTTGGCATGGCGAGGGTCCTGCGACTGCTAGCAAGGATGACCTCTCTCCTTGCTCCTCGCGGCCTCATCCATTTGTTGGCTTATAAATGGGGTGTCTACACCCCGTGCTTTCCCGGGTGCTTGTCTGTCTCTATATCCAGAATTTCTCCTTTTTACAAGGACGGCAGTGATAGGGGTTGGGGTCTACCCTAAGGACCTCATTTAAAATTAACTACCAATGTAAAAACCCAATCTCCAAATATGGTCACTTTCTAAGGCACTGAGGGTTTTAGGAATCCCACACATGAATTTGGGTGTGGAGGACACAGTCAGCCCATAACTGTGGAGAAGTGATATAATCTGACTTGCATTTTAAACTGACAACATTGGGAGAGTGGCTTAGAGAGGAGGAGAGATTGGAGGGCAAGGGAACTAGGAAACTGTGGCAGCACTTCAGTGCAAGATAAGGGCTTGGCCTAGAGAAATGACAGTGGACTTACAGAGGAACAGATGATTAAAGAGATATCGAGGAAGCAGAATTATAGAACTCAGTGATTATAAGTCTGTGAGAATTGAGGGCATCTGGGCTGCCTGTTCTAAGTGGCATATTGAATACCACCATTTACCTTTGCTCCTTCCCAAACCCAATTAAAATGAGAATAAAGACACCGGGAGAGGAGGAGGGTGACAACAGCACTGTAAGAGCTGAAAAAGGGGTAGATGATCCGTCGGTAATTGGCTCGCCAGGCCAGACACTGCCAGAACTTAAGCCTGCAGTGAAGAAGTGCAGAGGCAGCTGGGAGCCCCATCAGGGAACCCCAGTAGAACTCTGAAAGCAGTGAGGTGCAGCTAGGGAAGAGGATAGAAGGGCTACGCTAAAGTCTGTGTAAGAAACAGTTGGATCCTCCCCTCTTCTGTGCACCTGTGTGGTGTGGTAATTGCGTTTCCTTCACACCTGCAGAAGACCGGTGGCTTATTTTCTAGGTTATCACCTAGTGAGATTAATATGGAAGGACTCTGGTGCCTAGATAAGAGGCGCCACTGAGGATAGGGCTTTGTGCTCAAGGTGAGGCGAGACCTTCCATGCCCCTCTGAGGGCTCCTGCGCTTGACTCTGAGAACACAGACATAAGCCTCCCAGACGGGAGATTAGGAGATTCTTTTATGAGAAGTTGAAAAGTGCAAACACTGAACATTGGAATTTCGTTCTGACCAGATCATCCTGCTGACTGGCAGACTACACCCTTAGAAACAGCCTTTGCGGTAGTTTGTTATTGCTTCTTTCTTAAATGTGAGAGGACAATCCCATCAAGAGAGCATCAGACATTTGATAACTTCTTCTAATACAACCAAATTATGAACCAATAAAAATATAAGACCAAAAGATATGGGCTCTGTGGTCCAAAATAAACACACACGAAAAGAAACACAGACGCCAACAATACAAGGGAACAAAAGAAAACTGTGTGGAAAGTTTAAAAAGAATCCTTGAATGAGGGAAAATGTTGTATTCATGAAATAAGAACAGGGAGCTGTTAAAAAGTAACAGAGAAAGAGAGCTTTTAGAATTTAAAAATATGATACCAGAAATGAAAATTTAATAGAAGAACTAGAACACAGGGTTGATGCATTCTCCCAGAAATTAGAACAATAAGACAACAAGATGGAAAATATGAGAGAAACATTTGGAATAGAAGAGACTTTGCTCAGGAGACCAGACATCCAGATAAAAGTACCAGAAAGAGAAAGCAGAAGAAATTATTAATGAAATGATTTCAGAAAATTTCCCAGAACTGAGGAAGAGCTTCAAGACTGAGAGGGCCCATTAGTTCCTAGCCTATTAGCTTTTAAGATTAAATCTATACCAGGGCACGACTTCATGAAATTTTAGAATATAAAACACCAAATCTGATGCTAAAATTCTCCAAATCGAAGAACATGTCATCTATTGCTGCATAAAAAATTACTTCAAAACTTAGTGACTCAGAATAGGAAATAGCAAGTTTTTTCTTAAGGCAAATATTTCAGGCTTATGGGCCATCCATTCTCTATTGCAGCCTCTCAACTTTGCTAGTAGCACAAAAGCAGCCATGAATTATACAGAAAAGGCTACTTATTTCCAATAAAAGTTTATTTACAAAAGCACACAGTCACTTCAGGGCCTTACTCGACCCTGGCTTAGAACAACATTTATATCTTGGTTTCTGTGGGCCTAGCCGGGTTCTCTGCCCTGGGTCTCTCCCAAGGCTGCCACCCAGGCGTTGGTTAGGGTACCAGCCAACCAGGCTTGACTGGGGTGTGTTGCTACCTCACTCACTCAGGTAGCTGTTGGCAGGGGTTCAGTGCCATGTGGGCCGTTGAGTCAAGGGCCTCAGTTCCTTGCCACTTGTCTCTCCATAAGGCGGCTCACAGGATGCCCCTGTCTTCATAATAGCGAGCGAGAGTGTGAGCAAGGCAGCAGTCAAGCCCTCCGTAACTTACCTCTCCAGTGACAGCTCATTCCTTCTACCATATTCTCTTTGTTACAGGCGAGTCACCAGATCCAGCCCACATTCTAGTAGAGGAAACTGCTATGACCAGGGTGTGAGCACCAGGACATGGGAACCCTTGGGGGTGTGTTTGAAGGTTGTATAACTCAAGAGAGGAGGAGAAGAGATGATGTCCAAAGGGTAAAAAGCCAGCATGCCTTGGGATAGCAGTGGCCCCGGAAGCCACAAGACAATGGAACAATGTCTTTAAAATTCCAGGAAGGAATAAACATCAAATTCTAGAGAAAGCAAAGGAAATATAACTGCTCAACTCTGAATAATATTTACACATTCATACTGTAAACACTAGGTACTGAGCCATGCACATTTACCATCAGACTCGTGGGGATGGCGGGGTGAGGGGAGATGGGTGTGGAGATGTGTGTGAGGGACTGAATGAACCCTCAACTCACCGCACCAAGTCAGTAGAAGGAGAACAAGACACTGCTAAATTAATCTAGGTCGTCCCTGGGGGAAATGGGGAGAGGTGAGCCAAACCCAGATAGACTTTATACATGATTTGATTTTAATAGAAATAAGCTTTAAAAAGAGGCAATCAAAATGTAGCGTGGTATCCTGGCTTGGATTCTGGAACAGAAAAAGGATAATAGTGGGAAAATGTAAAATCCGAATCGTCTGGAGTTTAATTAACAGTGGTTATAACGTTAACGTCTTGGTTGGAACCGTGCTAACATAAGATTATAACATTCAGGGAAACTGGGTGAGGAAAACACAGAAACTCTCTGTACTATCCCTACAACTTTGTTTTCCTTTTTATGAATCTAAAACTGTGCCAAATTAGAAAGATTATTTTAAAAAAAAGAAAGGTGAGATGAAGGAGGCTAGGTGTTGATGTTCTCAAGCTACTGAGTGGATGGTGGGTACTTTTTCCGTTACAGACACAAGAGGAGGAGCAGCTTGTGGAGGAGGGGTGGGCAGGGAAAGACGAGGGCTCCGGTAGAACCTTCCAGGCGCATCAAGCGTCCTGGAGGCAGAACCTCCAGGTTAGATGCACAGTGCCAATCACCAGCCCGAAGATAACTGCTCCAGAGCAGCTGCGATGTATCTGGAATGTGTGTGAGGGGAGAAGAGGACTCAGCATGGGTCTGTGACACCAGAAACATCGTGGGGAAAACGTGCCAGTTGTACACTTTGATTTCCATTCCTAATCACAGTTCTTTCTATTGACTCACTTATTTTTATGAGGCCAGTTGTTGAATTTCTACATAATATTCTAATTCTAATCAAGAGCTAACAGCCTCTGAAGCCTCCGGAAACCATACAGAATTAACCGGATGAAAATGACCTTGTATGAAGAGCAGTGGGGGCCGACGTGGCCCTCAGCTGGGTTGGGAAGGGGCTCCAGCGATTGTGTCCCTTCAGGATGTGGGTCTGCTGGCGCTGCTTTCTTATTTTTCTAAGCCAGAAACCCAGAGTTTTACATGACACTCCCCAATTTTTAAGGATTGGCAATTAAGTTTTTGCCAAGCGTGTCAAAGATGTCTACAGGCCACTTTTTTGTAGCCTCTTTCACATTCTTTCCCGTGTGTGTGAGACCATGTTTCCATTCTCTCCCCTGCCCCAAACTTTATCTGTGCATTTAATCCGCAGAACTCCAGTGGTCTGACAACAAGGTGTTTGATGAGGCTGTTGACAAATTTGGGCCCAGGACTCAGTCCTATTTATTAAATCTCTGTGCCTCAGAAGACACCCGCTTCCTGACGTGAACTGAATGCAGTCTGCCAGACATTTTGCGCCTTGCTTAAAGGGACTTTATCTCATGGTTGTCCCTTGTCACTGATGACCATGTCATAGGGGACAGGGTCTAATTTCCTGCCAAAGTGAGACAATGTGGCCCAAAGACCCGTGGGCCTATTATTTGCGCCTAGAAGATTAATCTAACCTGGCAGGACTTCTTCATGCAGCCGTGGCACGTTTCCCTCTCAGGTACTTACAAATGAATTTTATGTTTTTATTTCCTGCCCCTCCCTGCAGTTTGGTGGGGGCAGGGGGCGGGCAGAGCTGTTGGTATTAGAAGAGAAAAATCACACACCCTCCAGTGCCGTCTCTGGACCCGCAGCTTTCCAGTCTCGGGTGCTTATGTTCTTTGTACACTCAGACCGCAACCTGGATTTTTTTTTTAAGATTTATTTATTTATGCATAGAAGAACTGGGGTGTAGGCCAGAAATGTGGGGATGAGAGGATTCACCAGAGACAGTGGGGAGCAGAGCAGGCAGATCCACTGAAATACACTGCTCAGGGGAGCAGCGAGTGAGACAGGAGAGGTCTGCTGCGCCATGTGGGTCAGCTCTCTGGCTGGGAATTGAACTCAGGCCGTAGCGGTGAAAGCGTGAAAGCGCTGAGATTTAACCCCCTATGCCACCAGGGAGGCCCGACATGACGTTTTCAGAGTTGCTCAAGCATATTCTCAGTTCTCCATGAAGTCTCAGAAATGCCAGATTTGGGCCTCCCTGATGGTACAAGCGTTAAAGTCTCAGGGCGATCAAGCTATTACCAGCCACTGTGGCATGAGTTTCCCGGCCAAGGAGCTGACCCACATGGCACAGCAGACCTCTCCTGTCTCACCTGCTGCTCCCATCAGCAGTGTATTTCAGTGGATCTGCCTGTTCTGCTCCTTACTCTGTCTCTGGTGAATCCTCTTACCTCCTGTACCTCTGGCCTACACCCCAGTTCTTGTATGCATAAATAAATAAAAGAATCTTAAAAAAAAAGAAATCCCTGATTTGCTGGGGTGGACTTAGCCGTTTTCCTGAGGCGCCCAAATGCAGACCTGCTCCTCCAGTGTGGTCATTGTGGTCTTCAGGCCAAATGTTGAACTAGTCCGACAATTTCAAGATTGAAGTCCGCAACTTGGAGGGGGAAAAATTATAAGTGTTTTTCTTCACAGGATCTGTTATCAACCTCATATTAAAAATGGGCAAGACCTTCTCTTCCCAACTCTAGTGCAGCTCCGGGGTACATTTCTATTTGTCTTGTAAGTGACACCTCAATTCCTGCTTTCACTTGGTGATGCTACTTTTTGTGGCAAACCTCTTTGGCTTTCTGATTGGCAGCTTGAGATTTTTATGCATGTCTTGCCCCAGTAGGTTTTGTCTCCTTATCCTGGAGGTTTCCTGTAGGAGGGGCTGGTGTTTGTGGTTTCTCTTACCCAAGGAATGCTAGGCCGCCTTAGAACCTACCATGATTTTATGTACATACTCCTTATTTTATGTACTATAAATCTGAATAATTGGTAAAAATGAAGGTCTGTAAGCATGAATCTGGTTTTGTTTTTTTCCCCAAGGCATCAGCATTGTGTTGTGAAAGGACGGGTATTTAGAATCAGAACTAGATCACACGTTTCATGTGCAATTTCTTCCTATAGCAAGTAGCAGGTGGATAAATCTGAACACTAAACACTTTCTTTAAGTTTTGAATTCAGATCTGCATTTTGCCTTCCATTGCCTAAGTGACCGTGGACAAGCCAGGCCACTTCTCTGAGCCTTGGCTTTGTCATTTGGCTAAGAAAGGTGCTTTGCTTCCCTCGCTTGCAGGCCATACTAGCTTGTTATTATGCATTGAACTAGAGTGTCGGTAAGGCATTTTAAAGTGAATGCCAGTCAGTTGCGCTCCTGCTGTAATTTTAGACTCCACTATGAACGGTCCCCTAACTTCAATGAGTTTTCCTAAAGTATAGCTACCTTGCTTGATTTAGTCCCAGTGAGCGGAAGCGCTGAAAGAAATAAAAGCACAGGCCACTACTGAGTGCTTTTACCCATGGGAGCTCCTTGAATCATCACAGCCTTTGAGAAAAGCCTCAGCTTTATTTTTGCAAATGAAGATGTAGAGGCTGTACCCCCAGGACCGGCTGGCCGACCCCTCTCTTCAGACCTGCATAGGCGGCCTGGAGCCCCAGCGACTGGCCTGCATGTGCTGGATCCCGGGCTCACCCCCCCTCCCCCGCCCCGTTTGTTTGCTGATCAAGCTTCTTGGGCCATGCACTGGTCTGGGAAGGCCGGAGCAGGCTCGCTGGGGTGGGAGGGTGTCTGCCCAGCAGGTGCAGGACTCCACAGCTGATGGGGAGGGCCACTGGGAGCTGCTGGCTCGCCATCTGAGTTAGTTCCTGAGCAGGTGGGAGATACTTTGGGGAACCCAGCTCATCGTTTGTGAGGTGTGAGATGAAGTTCCCCCAAAGGGATTGTTTTGAATCTAGCATCAGATGTAGCTACCTTTACTAGGTTTGTTGTCTCAAGGATAGAGCTGTATGGTTCTTCTCGAGTTTGTATTTCTGGATGGAGCTGCATTTTTCAAGGGTGCCTCATTAACCCGAAGTCATAGGTGGGGAGAAAGAAATAGGAGGGAAGATCTGTCTATTTCAAGAACAGAGGGAAAGACATGGGCTTGTTTCAAAAGGGCAAGAGGCAGCTCTTTGTCACTTCTGCCGCTGCGAAGGAATCATCTTTGTCCGCCGAAGGGTACACAGGAGGGAGTTTATGAATCTCACCAGGGCTGGGGAGGCCTTCAGTTTAGTGATGATGAGCTTTAGAGAAAACAGAAACTAGTTCGTGTCCTCCGCAGCAAACTGTATCTTGAAGCAGATTTGTCTGGGGAATGATGGGAACCCGGCACAGCCTGGTGTTTGGAGACTGGCATGTAGGATCTGGCTGGACGTCACAGCCACTGTCCAGGTGGTTGTGTGAACTGGGGCGGGGGGGGGCATTGTTGGGCTCTGTGCAGAGTGCCACCTGGGTTTCTCACAGTTCATATTTCCCTGACAGCAGATATGCCCAGTAACACGTTTCTCAAGCAACAGCTATTGGTGGCAAGGGAAGCTTGTCTCCCTTCTGGAAGAATCTGGCTTCCAGAGTCTTGGGCCTCTGGGTATGGGCCTGAGGGATTGGGACAGAGAAGGCTGCTCTTGAGTAACTTCAAGATCAGATTTACAGTGGTCTGAGCACCCAGGGACCTGGCTTCAGTCTGCAGAGGAGCACATTCTTTAAAGCAGCCCTGCTGGAAGTCGAGGAGGCATCTGCGCCTCAGACAGTTGCCTGCCGCCCTCAGGGCAGGTTATGGTGTGTGAGCTCAGGCCGGTGCCCCCACAGAACGTCCTTGTCTGTCTGTCTGAGTGACTGAGCCAGAAGGCAGCCGAGCCCTGTAGAAAGGAGGGAGGCGGTTGGTTGTTTTCTCTTTATAATTGAGCACCTTGGGGTTTTGCCAGAGAGATTTTCGTCTTGCCTTTTCTTTCTTTCTTTTTTATTTTTTTTAAATGAAAAGCTTTCCTGGCAGATGTCAGAAAGCCACTTCTAGGGCATTGATAGTTACCAAGTAAAGGTCCTGGCTTCCTCTCCCTGTCAGCTGACTGTGCGTTTCCACATCTATGCTGTCATCCAGAGAAGGCTGACCGCCTATGCGTGCCTGCTTTAGGGAAGCCCCCCACCCAGTGTGGTCTGTCCTGGGGGGGTTTGGGGAGCTACGCCATGGTCTGGTCAGCTGCCGTCCAGCTTAATTGCGGTGACTTTGCTTTCGGTCTCTCCACCCAACCCAATGCAGCTTCCAACTCAATAGGTGGTATTCGAGGTCCCCTAAGTTCAGTTGCATCTGAACTTCCTTCTTCCCTTGAGAACCTGCTTCAGCAGGGCTGTGTATCTCTCTTCCCCTCCGTGCCCTCTACTTAGCTGCCTTTGGAGTCTGGGACTCTGCTGTTGGCCTGGAGCGCCTGCACCCCGTTTCCTGTTGGAAACGCAGTCAGTCTCTCTGGGTCTAGTTACATGCCTTTAGGAGGCCCTAGAACATGCAAGAACGGTCTGGGGGGGCCTCCCTGGTGGCACAAGAGGTTAAGTCTCAGCACTATGAAGCTATCCAGAGCCACTTCAGCACGAGTTCGATCCCTGGCCAGGGAGCTTCCCACACGGCGCAGCAGACCTCTCCTGTCTCGCCCGCTGCTCCCCTCAGCAGTGTACTTCAGTAGATTCGCCTGTTCTGCCCCCCACTCTGTCTCTGGTGAGTGCTCTCGTCACCCCTATACCTCTGGCCTACACCCCAGCTCTTGTATGAATAAATAAACAAATCTTTAAAAAAAGAAAAAAGAATTGGGTTGGAATCCTGGTTCAGCTGCTCTCCTACTGTGTCTGGGTGGCTCACCTCAGCCCTCAGGCGCTCTCCTCGCCCCCTAGAAGGTGGCACCGCTGGTCTCTGCCTGTTAGGCTGAATGAGAGGACCTGTAAAGAAAGCCTGCCAGTGGCAGCGTTTGCGGATGTTTTTCTGCTTCCTTTCTTTTGTGGAGCGCTTTCCTGATGGCCCTCTCTAGAAGCAATCTGTCCTCCCGTGAATTCTTAGGCATTCGGTAGCACTAACTGTGGAATGTGGGACTTCCCTCCTTTACTGTAATTATTAGCAATGAGCGTCTCCTCTTCCTCTGTGAACAGGTGCTTTGGCCAAGTTTGATTTCTGTCTCCCGTGAAGCCTAACCCAGCCCCTCGCCGCTGTTCTGGCTCCCTGTGTGCTTGAGGAGGGTGTGAGCATTCCACTGGAAGTTCCAGATTATTCTCCCAGGTGGTCAGATCCCTTTCATTATGCTTATTACCTGCACCGGTTTTGACTCTACATTAAAATGTATTTTTTAAGAGGAAGTAAATGAAGGCATATGAAGTGAAGTCCTAGCCATGTGGGCCCCAATGTTCTGTAATACAAATCACCATGGCAACATGGTGGCCTTCACATTTCATCAGTTAAGAAGATGAACTCTCCTGCCCACAGATGCTGAGCGGATTGGCCACCGTTACCCGGTGCTCCATGCAGAGAACTCTTCCTGAAAGGCAGCAGACCTCATTACCAGGAGTTTTTCCTCAGTAGGGGGTCAACAGACAGCAGTCCCGGCTCCTTGCTTCCCCTACACAGCCCCCCCTTCTCTGATTCCGTTGCCTGTGACAGCCTGGGCCCTCCTGCAGCAGCCCTTGTGGCACTGTGGGTGGGACGAGACCGCCTGAGGGGCGCTGCCCACTGGGCTATCAACTGGCTTGGGGGGAGGGCAGAGGCCTGTACACCCGCTGTCTGCCCACAGGCCCGTGGGGAGGCTGCAGAGGTGTGAAGGAGTTTTAAGGTTTCATTAAAAAATCTCAGGTGAGGGGCCTCCCTGGTGGCGCAAGGGATTAAGTCTCAGCACTATGAAACTATCCGCAGCCACTGCAGTGCGAGTTCTATCCCCAGCCAGGGAGCCTCCCACATGGCACAGCAGACCTCTTGTGTCTCCCTGCTGCTCCCCTCAGCAGTGTACTTCAGTTGATCTGCCTGTTCTGCTCCCCACTCTGTCTCTGGTGAATCCTCTCACACACACCCCCACCCCCACACCTCTGGCCTGCACCCCAGCTTGTATGCATAAATAAATAAATCTTTTAAAAAAATCTGAGGTGAACTTCAGCAGCTGGTATGAGCTGGGCAGCTTGGTTGTATGTCTCAGCTGCCCCCGGGTGTCCCCGCCCCTGCAGACCCTGCTCCTCTTTCTGCAAAGCTGGCTTCTCTCCTCATCCCCCTGCCACACTGTGTCTGGAGTTGCACCTTTCCTCCTAGTTTTAGGATTTTTAAATAAAATTTTTTCTTTGTAACAGAAAGCTCTGGATGCATTTAGCCTGAATTCTGCCCACCACCCAGAAGGGCACAGAGGACTGTCCCAGCCCAGTTGTTTCAGCGGGCAGCTTGGCTCCGCTTGCCACTCTCTAACAGCTAAGAGTAAGGCTTCTGGATGTTGTATGAATGCAAGCCCAACTTTGGTGGAAGCTGGCAAGCCTAGAAAATTCTTAACAAAGAAAAAACATGTCTACCCCTGGAGTCCCTCTAATACTGAGATGTCCCCAGGGCCAGGCAGTGTTCATGGAGGCACACGGACACCTGCTCGCCACACCTTCCCAGGCTGCCAGAAACCTCTCTGCTTTCTCCCCGGCATGTGCGAGTTGACCGCTCACGAGTGGCTGCAGCAGACGGAGGCTCTTGTGACCTTTAAATGGATGCCGTGTGTTGTCAGAGGGTGGTTGCTTTTGAGTATGTGCACACGGGGGAGATGGGACCTGATCTTGGCAGGGAGAACACCGGAGTGCAGCATTCCAGGGTGAAATTCTGGCTGTGCCACTTAGGAGTCTGTGGGGCCTTGCAAGCCCTTGCTCTGGAGGAGAGTTCTCCGCTACTGAGGAAATTTGAGGAAAAGCCAACTGAAGGAGGCTTTTGTTTGGGAAGATGCCTGGGTCTTCTTTCTTCACAAAAGACAGTGCAGTCTAGCAGAAAGAGCCAGCTTTGGAGACAGATCTGGATTTGAATCCTAGCTCTGCCCCTTGCCAGCTGGGTATCCCCCATGTAGTGGGCACACCTTGAGGGATTGTTTAGCTCAGTGATGCCTCTAGAGGCCACAATGGTACCTCCCACCCCATTGCTCTTTTCCCTAGGGAATTGCCCTTTCCTTTCGCTGGAGGCACGCACTTCTAATGAGGCTTCAAGGTTCTTGCTTCGGCTTCCCTGGCCTTGGTGATTGGTCAAGGTTTTTTTTTTTTTTTTAATGAGTTGTAACAGTAAGTGCACAGATATTAAGTCAACAGTTCCACATACTTTTACGTAGGTATAACTCTACCCGCATCAAGATAAGGATCAGTTCCAGCTTCACAGAAGGTTCCCTCAGGCCTCCTCATAATAAGTACTCTCTAAAGATAACCACTGTTTTGACTTTTACCAACTTGGGTTGGTTTTCTATTCTTGCATTTCATATTCATGGGTGTATATGCTATGGGAGTCTTTTCTTTCTGTCTTCTTTGGCTTTACATTATGTTTATGAGATTCATCCATGTTGTATTTAGTAAGTTTGTGCTTCTCGTTGCTGTATAGTATTTTTAAAAAAAGATTTATTTATTTATGCATACAAGAGCTGGGGTGCAGGCTAGAGGTGAGAGGATTCATCAGAGACAGTGTGGGGAGCAGAACAGTCAGATTGGCTGAAATACACTTCTGAGGGGAGCAGTGAGCAAGGCAGGAGAGGTCTGCTGAGCCATGTGGGAATCTCCCTGGCTGGGGATCGGACTCTTGCTGCAATGGCTGTGGACAGCTTCATAGTGCTGAGACTTAACCCCCTGCACCACCAGGGAGGCCCCTGTATAGTATTTCATTGTCTGAATATGGTCTAGTATACATGACCGACATTTGGGCTGTTTCCAGTTTGGGCTGTTAGGAATAATACTATTGTGAATATTTTTGTACATGTGTTTTGGTGACTTGAAAATCAGTTTTCTGTTGATTATTTACCCAGAATTGGAATTGCTAAATGGCTTCTTCAAGTGGTAGTATCAATTCACATTCCTCCAATAATGTATGAGAGTTCCAGTTACTCCACATCCTCACCATCATTTCTTACTATCAGTTGTTTTGATTTGAATTATTCTGGTAGAGATGCAATGGTTTTCATTCACATTTCTTGATGATTATAGAGTTTGCCTACTTTTTCAAATGTTCAAATTTAGATATCCTCTTTAGTAAAACATCAGTTCAAATCTTTTGCTCATTTAAAAAAACTGAATTATCTTTTTCTGTCAGTTTGTTGGCGTTCTTTTCATGCAGATAGAATTATATATGACCTTTGTGTCTGACTTCATTCACTTATTGTAATGTTTTAAGGGTTTGTTCACATTCTAGTGGGTGTCAGTATCTTGGTCCATCTTTTGGCCAAATAATATTCCATCATAGAAGTGGATCACGCTTTTACTTACCCATTTATCAGTTGAGTCATATTTGGGTGATTTTCATTGTCTGGTTATTTTGAGTAATGTTTATAAAAACATTCATAAATAAGTTTTTGTTGGACGTATGTTTTCAGTTTTCTTGTGTAGTTACTATTCAGAATTATTTGTATGTGATAGCCCTTTTTTAACCTTTGGGGGAACTACCAGACTGTTTTGCAGAGTAGCTACACCAATTTACATTTCCATCAGCAATTTGGGAGGTCTCCACTCTCTCCCCATACTTGTTTTCTGTCTTTTTGATTATAGATGTTCTAGTGGATGTGAGATAATACCCTTTGTGGTTTTGATTTTCATTTCCCTAATAATTAGGGATGGTGAGCATTTTTTTCACATGATTGTTAGCCATTTGTATTCCTTCTTTGAAGAAATGTCTATTCACATTTTTATCCTTTAAAAACTAAGCTATTATCCTTTGTATTTTTGACTTGTAAGAGTCCCTTATATATGTGAATATTTTATAAATGATTTGCAAATGTTTTCACCCACTCTATGGGTGTCTTTACACTTTGTTTAGGGTGTACTTTGGAACACAAAAGTTTCATTTTGTTGATGTTCACCTTGTCTATTTTTTCTTAGGGTACTTGTGCTTTTGGTGCCATATTTAAAATTTATTGCCAAATTCAAAGTCACAAAGATTCCTTTGTTTTCTTATAAAGTTAAGAACGTTAGTTCTTGTATATAGGTCTTTGATCTATTTAGAGTTAGTTTGTATGTATGGTGTGAGGTAGGAGTCCACCTTCTTTATTTATGTGGAAATCCATTGTCCCAGCATCATCCATTGAAAAGCCCCTTCTCTCCCCACTGTGTGGCCTTGGCATCCTTGTCACAATCAACTGACTAGAAATATAAGGGTTTGTTTCTGAATTCCATTCCATTAAACTCTACATCTGTCTTTATGTCAGTATAACACTGTCTTGATTACTGAGCTTCATACTAAGTTTTGAAATCAAGAGGTATGAATCCTTCAATTTTGTTCTTTTTCCTGACTATTTTTGCTGTTCAGGATCCCATGAGATTCAACATGAATTTTGAGATGTAGTTTTCTATTTCTGGAAAAAAAAATAGGGCTGAGATTTTCATAGGTATTGCACTGAATCTATATTTCAATTAAAAAAAATTCTCATTTAGGTCTCTGAGCCATTGTGAATTAAATCTTGTGTAAGGTATCAGGTAGGGATATCCATTTATTACAAAGATCATTCTTCTTTCACTGGATGGCAGGAGGACTTTTGTCTCTACTCACTTGACTCTGTGTGCAGGGGATGTCGCTGGTTCTCTTCAGTTCAGCGGGTCCGGGTTTCTTTCTTTGTGCCAGAAGTACACTTACTTAATAATTATAACTTCATAGGAGGTCTGATTAACTCAGTCTTTCAATTTTTTTTTCAGGATTGTCTTGGCTTCTCCATCTTCCTTTATTTCTATATCAATTTTAGAACCAGCCTGTCAGTCTATCATCTATAGATCAATTTGGAGAGGGTCTTACTTCTCTTGCCTTCTTCCAATGTATATCTTAGAATAGAATCGTTATAGTGAGCATTCTTCTCTTAATTGTGGACTTAGAGGGATGATGATCAATATTTCACCATTAAGTGTGATGGTGATGGCAGGTTTTTATAGATATTCTTTGTCATATTTCTACCCCTCCGTTGCTAAATTTTTATCATGAGTGTGTCTGTTAAATTTCATCACATCTTTTTCTGAATTTCATGATGATCCTGTGTTTTTTCTCCTTTATTCCATTAACGTGGTGAGTTATATTGATTTTTTTAAAGTCAATTATTGAGGTGTAATTTACACCTAGTAAAATGTGTCCTTGTGTGTGATTCTGTGACTTTTGGCAAATGTACCCCCATGTGTGAGGCTCTCTATGTGTCTTATGTACATGCACCCTCCTAAGGGTGACATGAAGAAGGCATCATTATAACCTAAGTTTAGGTGGGGAAACTGAGGTCTGGAGAGATTGCTCTTTATTCAGGACCTTCTATTTGGTAAGTAAAAATTGGAGACTCAAAGCCATGCCTTCTGGTTCTTAAACAAACGTGACATTTGCAGTCTACTACTATTGTCTCTTCCAGGGTGTGGCCAGAGCTTCCACTCCCATCCTGTGATCAGTTTCTGCTGGAGTGCTAGTGTAAGGGCTAGCTAGTACCTGGAATAGTAGGAACTGGAGTTCTAGGTGCCACCTGGAAGGACAGAAAGATTTAAGGGGTCAGAGAGGCTTCGCACAGGAAATGAGAACTGAGAGTAGGAATAAGTAGGCGTTAACAGTTGTTAACAGATGTTGACAGGGGCAGAGGGAAGGAAGGCCCAACCAGGAGGAGGAAACTGTAGGCCAGGAGGTAAGAAAGGGTAAAAAGGCAGGGTGAGATTGGCCATGGGGGTGGGGCAGCAAGCAGGAACTACAAGAGCCCTTTTTAGAGACATGGACTTTATTCTATGGCTATGGTGAGTCTATTGAAGGCTTTTATGCAGGGAAATAACAAGTTCAGATCTGTTTTGGGAAACTGG
>PVIJ01006705.1:64656-89465 GCA_004024925.1 Scalopus aquaticus
CCCCCCGCCTGCTGCAGCAACCCCCCAGGTACCTGCCAGAGAACAGTTTCAAAAACACCAACCTGAATCAGTGGCTCAGGGGCTCCATCCTCTTTCACCTTTCCTTGGGTACAGACGCCCTCCTGCTCCCTGGCTTCTAAGATGCCACTTTCCTTTGGGATCTCTGGCACTTCTTGGCCTCGTCCCTCTCAACCTCATGTGCTAGGTCCTCCTTTGCTCTCTGCCTTAAATGTAAGGCCCTCAGCCTAATAGCCTCAATTGCTTCTCTTTTCTGTCTTGTGGTCTGTCTCTGTCTGGTGGTTTCCCTGGAAATGTCTGATCCCTTGGTTTCAGTTGTCTCCTGTAAGCTGGCACCTCCCTCATCAGCGCCAGCCTGCATGACTAGTGGTCTGCTTGTCTCCTTTGGGGCACTCCATGCTTCTGGAAACTCAGAGCTTAGCTTATTCTCAGCACGCCCCCACCCCCATCCCCTCCTTGCTGAGATGAAAGCTGTTCTTCCCAAACTTTGCAGGCTTGGTGACAACAGTCATTTGTACTTAGGTTTTTCTTGCTCAAAGCCCCTTCTTTCCTACCTTTGTACCCACAGCAGTGACTGGCACATAATAGACCCCGTAACTATTTGTTGCATGGCTGTATCCTGTGGCTACAGTGCATAGCCTGGCACCTAACACTCGGGGGCCGCCCATAAACGTTAGTGCTGATCATGATAACACCTCCACTTACCGAAGTCTGCCAGTGCTGCTCGCCGCACTGGGCATCCCTTGGTGCAAAGAGGGAGGAAGAAAAATGGAGTCTCTGCAAAGAGCATTTAAGACTTTGCTCTGGAATCTGGGAATAGAGGTCATGGATGGTCATCGAGGGGACAGCACCATCACCGTTGAAACCCCACCGAACACCACGGGGTAGCTGGGCTGTTTCTGCACCCAGGAAAAGCAGGGCTCTGGTAGGCTGCCTCACTTGCCTGGGATCGTGCAGCCCGTGCCGAGGCTGGACTTAACTTCCTTTTAGAGGATGCCTAGCTGATGAGCAAGAGGCTAAATGAGGAGCAGTTAGCTATTTATCTGCCGTTCTCATTAGCTAAACTGTGAGCTTGAGAGCAGGGAATGTGTGTTTTATGCTTTAGGGTCTGGCACAGAGTATATGCTTAAGAAATGGTGGTGGAATGACAGCAGGGGGTGGGGAGTAGAATGCTGAAATGGGAATCGTGTCTGCCTTTCTGCTCTTTCTGCTGTCTTCTAATTCACTCCTTAATTCTGTTGCCTCCTTTCCTCTCTTCTGAAGTCTCTTAAGGAGGGAGAGTGTCTCTTGCCTTCAGCCCCTGTGAGGAGGAGAATTCACAAGACAACTGAGTACCGGGCACAGCAGCATGTGAACTTGGTCCTGCTCCCGTAGGCAGTGGTACCAGCTGCTGGACAGCTGGGCTGGACAGGAGTATGATGTGGCCCATGTCCGTGGCCTCAGCTCTTGGGTCCCCGCTGGAGCTCAGGGCAAGAGGCTGGTCTGAGGTTTGGGGACAGGTTCTTGTGGCATCCACGTTGGGACCAGCTTCTGGTGTCTTCCTGGAAAATCCGTCTGTCCCTTTTCATTGGTGGCTGTGCTGTCTTCCCGTCCCCGCCACTTGCCCTAACCGGGGTGCCTGGGCTGGGATTCTTCGCTTGAAAACCATCAAAACCAGCTCTGGGTGACCTACACACAGGGCATGTGCTGGAAGGGTCCTGGTGGCTCCCAGAACCCACCTGCCAACTCTCAGGTGGGCAGCTGGAGAGCCAGGCCCGGACAAAGGTCTGTCTGGAAAGCAGGCAGGGACCCCGCACGGCGGGCCCGTTGTGTGACATGGGGCAGGACCCCAGGCATTCTCACCCCGGTCCTCCCCAGGGCCTCGTGAGCTCTGACAGGAAGAGGGAGAGTTCTGTTTCGGAGGAGAATGGATGTCGGCGTCGGAACCGCGCAAACATCAATGCCAGCTTTGCCAGCCTGGCCCTGCTGCAGCCATTCGGGGCTCTCCACAAAGCCGTCCTCAGCCCCTGCACCCTCGGTGGCCTCCTGAGCCCCGAGAGCCTGCACTTTGTCCCTTCCCACACGGACCCTCCTTCCTTCCAGATATTGATCTTTCGTGTTTCCTTTTTGTTCTTGACCAGCCTAGCTAGGAATCTGTCAATTTTTTTTATCTGTTCAAAGAAACCAGCTTTTGACTTTGCTGATTTTCTCTATTGTTTGCTTTCTGTTTCATTGATTTTCACTCCTATTTTTATTATTTCCTTTCCTCTACTTACTTTGGGTCTAATTAGCTGTAGGGGGTGCGGCTTGGTGTGTGTATTTAGTTTCTTAAAGTGGAACTACAGATCATGGATTTGATGGACCTTCTCTTCTAATCCAGCTGTTTCAAGCTGTCCAGTTCCCTCTAGAGACCGTTGCCACAGATGTCCTCAGGGTGTGCAGTTCAGGGGACAGCCAGAGATTTGGGCAGAGTTTATAGGGTGTTCCCCTTCATGCTCCACATGCTGCGGTAGCCCCAGACTTAGATTTCTGGCTTTCTCCTGTTTCCTGGGTACCTAGTGTGGCACCAAGCGGAACCTGTTCTTAGGCAAAACCCATAAAAATGGTCGACTCCCCTGCTCCATTTCCTCCTTCCATATGTCAACTCTCCTTGAATTCCACCTGCTTTTGGTCCCTCTCCAGGGAGGGCCCTTACAGGGCTGTTTTTATACCTTGTCCAGACGTTATCGTCATTTTCTGTAGGACAGTTGGTCTAACAGGGGCTGTACTGCCATGTGGGCGTGGCCTCCTGTTTGTCCTAGGCAGCTTGGTGCCACCTTGTGTCACTGAACACCGCTGGCCTCCAACTAGATTCCAGAGACTTGGAAGGAAGCCCATGGGCGTTGCGCCTCCTCCTGCCCAGGGCAGGGGTGCAGGCACTTCCAGCCAGGCTCTCCGCTCCATGGCTGCTGAAGCCCGTCTCCATGTCTGGCTCATGCCTTGGCTGACCTCCACACCCAGCTTCCCTGGTCGCCGCTCACTGGACACCCGTGGGCACCACGCCGGCAGCACGTTCACGGTGGAATGTGCCCTCTTCCTCATCCCGCTGCTTTTCCCTGTCCCCACTCACTGTTCCTCAGTGTGGAAAATTTCTTCCTCATCCTGTGACTCCTCGGAAAGGAGCCTCATTATGGCCGCTGGTTCGGTTTCTAACCCCATCATCTCTTGCCTAAGCCCTAAATTGGTCACGTCTCACGCCGGCGCTCTTGAGCATGATACCCCTTGTTAGAGCTCTTCAGCGCTTCTCCATTAGCTGGACCCTTCCCACAGCACTCGGGGTGCTCTGGGCTCTTCCGCCCCCATTCCTGTCGCTCCTCCTCACTCACCCTAGGCTCCACTCTCGGGACTCTTCACCCTCTTCTCTGCTGTGCAGACCCTCAGTCTCTCGCCAGAGCATCGCCGCCTCGCCCAGCCTCCCTTGACTGTTCTAAGGCAGAGTGGGGGGAGCTCTCCTTTTCCGACTCCTTTGTGAGAATACTTTCAGTGCCGTGTTGCAGTCCGTTATGTTTGTCTCTCTCCTTAGGTGACAGGCAGTGACCTTGTCTGATTATTCCAGTGTCCTCACACCTTGTGCAGAGCAGGGCACAGTGGTCAGGCTTCAAGCCTCAGAGACCTCCCCGCGCCCCTGGGCAGCCTTTCCCGGGTGGGTGTCCTGTGTCCTGGGCGACGTGCGCTTACCGCTGGGCTCGGCGCTGGTGTCCTGTGTCCCCGAGCTGGGAAGCTGATTCATGTTTGGCAGGCAGACTTCAGACTCGCTCTAGATTTCCATGAAAAAGGTGAGATTCTTTTGCCACTCCCCAGAAAGTGAAAAATTAAGCCAGCCCTCCTCCATCTGTGATCATAAAGGAGAAGAATGTGTTTGCTTTAATGTCCAGGTGGGAAAATGTTCTCGCCCTGGGTGAGGTGGGCAGGCGACATGCTTGCTGAGGCGGCAAGAGCCTCGTGCCCTGGGTGCTGGGGCTGGCACTCCTTGAGGCCCTTCCTGCAGAGAGGGATAAAAAAACACGCTATTTGCTTTTCTAAAGCATATAAAAATATTTGACCAACAGATGTTGATTAAAGAAGTGCAAAAAGGACTTGGGATTCTCAAGCTCCTATGATGTGCCTGGAGGTTGTCACGTGGCACTTTGTTAGTCCTCACCATGGTCAGACAGAGAAACTGAGGCACAGAGGGGAGTGCTTTCCCATGGCTGCACACAGAGAGGGTCAGAGTTGGGATTCCAAAGCACCTCTCTCCTGTTTGCAGTATCCGGTGACGTAGCTGATGTGTCTGATGACTTGTAGACACACGGACGTGCATCTCATGACTCTGCGGCTGCCTTTTCTGGTTCTGTGTTTGCCTACTCTGCTGCCACCGAGAGACCGCAGTAAAGGCAGGGAGGGTGGCCTTGGGTCAGCGGGACAGAGCAGCTGTGCGCAGGCTGCTCCCTGCGTCGGCCTCCTCTCCTCCAGCCCATGCCAGTCAGCTCAGCTGCTTTTGAGCGCTTGTGAACAAACGAGAGACAACCCTCCTGCAACTGTGCGCCGCTGGCGGCCTGACCAGACCCCCAGGGTCCGGAGCTGTGACGCCTGCAGGCCGCTGTGCTGGGAGAACCGTCCTCTCTGGCCTGTGCCGAGAGCAGGAAGCAGGATGACTGGAAAGTCTGGCTCTAGAATGGCCACTGTCCTCACAAATCAGCGCGCCTGTGTTTTCTTTCCACTTGTGGCATCTGCTTGTGGCTCTGGACTCCATTCGAACATCTGGAGGGCCTGACCCAGTGGGCGTGGTGCTGGCAATAGGGTCAGATCCAGTGGTGTGAGGCCTGCGTAGCACCTCTCAGCGGGTCAAGGGAGGGAGACTCCAGCCCAGCCAAGGTCTCCCGGTACTGGACAGTGGAGGAGAGTCCTCAATTCGCAGTTTGCCTTCTGAGTCAGCTTTGGGGGAGCAGCTTGCGGATCCAGCCCTCCTGGTGTGCCGGGTGCTCCTGCAGGGCCTTTAAGGGTTAGTGGCACCAACAGGCAAACGGGGACACAGCTTCCCTAGGGGGGTGCCCAGGGCCGTCACAGGAAGTAGTAAGTTCTTGCATCTGCACATGTGCGTACCACACACATACACACTCTCTCTCACACACACATGCACACACACACCCTTAAGTCGAGTTGAAACCCTAACTCCTAGTTTGTTAAGAAGGAAGTCGGTTCCTCCTGGGCTTGGGGCACTCACCGACAGTCCGTGGCTAGTTCTGCCCTATCAGGACACCCTGCCTTCTTCCTTGGTCTGGATACACATCCTCTTTCTAGAACTCAATACCTCTCCTGAAGATTGAAGATTTGCCACTGTTAAAGGTACCCTAATCGTGTTCATTCTGAAGTTTCTAAACAACACTTTGAGTGACAGCAGCTTTGTTAGAATAGTTGACGCAGTGGTTTGCCACAGTATTTCTTTAGTAAAGACGACTGTGGGGAGGGAGAAGGACAAGGGGTTCATCATCAAACCCTGCCCTGCCCTCCCATAGCCACGGAGCTTTGCCAGAGTCCTTGTGGACATGGTAGGAGAGAATGGTGATCAGAATGACGAGGTGTTTGTTGGAGAATAAATAGATAAACTCCCAAGAAGATCGCTGAAGGTGATAGCTCTGTTCTAGGTGGCCCGGGTTATGCTTCGTGGACATATAAACTCAGTCCGGTGCACGTTTGCTTGGTGTCTGCCTGCCAGGTGCCATGCCCCCCAACACAAGTGACTTGGGATGGTTCTTTTGTGAAGCTCTGTATTTTCAGGGGATCAATAACTAGAGATCAATGAGTGCAACATAACTGGAATAATTATAAAATATATTTGTGTGCGATAGGAGTACAGATGGGGAAAAGAGTTCTGTTTGGATGGAGAGAGAAGAAAAATGTCAGAATCTTGATTGCCACCATAGAAACTCGCTCTGGCTGGCAGACGCAAGGAGGGAATTGATGGGAGCTCGCCAGTGGATGTGAGGCGGGGGCCAGACTTCGGGAATGGGCTGGAAGTAAGGGTGCTCCTGGGCAAACCTGCCCCTGACGCCCCCCAGTTGGGCCCTCGCTAGTCGCCCCCGCCCCTAGCTGGCTCTCCGGGCTGTGCCCTAGACTCTGCTCTCAGATTCATGGAGCAGCGACTGGTGGGGCCTGAGCTGGGTGCCCGCCCCGCCCCGGTGATGCCAGGGCATTCACATGTCTGTCCCCACTTACAAATAGGGCACCACTGCGCTCTGCCCTCAGACTCCAGGGCCAGAGTCAGAGGGTGCCCAAGGAGGAGCTGGTTGGGGTTTGGAAAGTGGAAGAATAGCAAATAGATGATCCCCTGAAGAATCTCCCAGGAGGGCAGGGAGGATGTAGGAAAGGACTTTCCTGGCAAGGAGCAGCAGGAGCCAGAGCGGGGGCCGTGGAAACCTGGGGCGCCCGGTAGAGTGGGTGCTGCGGTGCAGAATGGGCAGGGTTTCTGGGAGGTGGAGACTGGGCTGCAGAAAGTGCCACTCAGTTTCTCATCATTATTCCACGAGGTGGCCTGGGCAGGGTTGTGAGTGGGTCCACGGCTTGCGCAGACTCCTGAGGGCCCTGCGTGGTCGCACGCTGGAAGGCTGTCAGCTGGACAGAGCCCCGCGGCGCCACCTCTGGGCATGCCGCGGGCGCGCCTGGACCCGCTAAGCCCCACGCTGGCTCCAGAGCGTCCACCAGCGTCCACCGTGTTCTCAATGTGACCATAGCCCAGGCACAGGTGCTGGTGGTAGAGGAGGACGGTGCCCCTGAGCCCTGTGGGAGGGGTGGAGCCCTGGGCTGCCCCTCTGCCCCTCTCGCCCCCGAGCAGTCTGCGAGCACTCTCTCACCCACTGGCACACCTGACCCTCGGATTTGAGGTTCAAATCCCGGGATGAGTTTGCTCTGGAAGCCTCCTGTGTGGAGAACCCCCCCCCCCTCACACTCTCTCTCTCTGCTCAGTTCACGTCTTTCCGTCTGGGCTGGGGGTGGGCCCTTGCCCTGCCAAGACCCCCAGTCCAGCCACAAGTCCTGTTTAAGCAACATCTGTCTTGGCGCTCTCTGAATCCAGCTGCAGAGAGCAGCAGCAGTCGGCTGGAAGCCGCCTCTCGTCCGCCCTCCCCCATCTCTCTTTTCAGCCTGCGAATTTCGATACTGGGGAAGCTGCTTTGCCCGAGTCTTGCTTATTTCAAGTGGCACGTTGTTACCCTGCACCGAGAGACAGCCCCTGCCTCACTCGCAGGCAGGGATTTTATTCTCCATCATTACTTTTTAAAAGGTGTTCAGCTAGAAAATTGCATATTATTTCCTCTGTAAAGGTTTCTCCTTGCCGCCTTTGTGTGGCATACAGCTGTCATAACCACAGTTGATATTTTGTGTGCCTGCGCTGGCAAGTGCACGGTGCGGGAAGAGAGATAATCAGGCCATCCTCTTGGGCAGCAGCCTTCCAGCTCGGCTTTTATGAACTGGATTTAAAAAATAAATAAATCAGATCATATCATGCTCCTGCTTAAAACTCTCCAGCGGCTTCGCTCTGCTCCTGGAAGACAGCGCGCTCTCCCGGGCGCGGCCTGCGGGCACTGCCCGCCGCCTGATCCCGGCTCCACGGGCTGTGCTGTTTGTCCTGTCTCCGGGTGCCGGCGTGTGTCCTGCCTGCTCCCACATGAGGGCAGGAGTGGCCCTGAGATCTCCTTGGGCCTCTCTTCCTGTTGTCTCTGTCACCAGGCTCTGGTTCAAACGTCTCTTCTCAGAGGGCCCTGTGTGGTCACCCACTGTCACTTGGTCCTCGCCCTGCCCCGCTGGCTGCCGGACTGTTCTCACTGCCCGTCATCCGCGTCCCGCGTCTGTTCACGCGTTAGTTCGTGCTCGTCGCTCCAAGTCCCCCTGAGTCTCACCCATCACCGCGTGCTCGCTCGGAGGAGTCTGGGCACACAGGCTTCTGGGCATTTTCGTGACTGACTGGCTGTCTAAACAAAAAAGAGTGAAATAGCAGCAGGACACTTCTGTGGGAAAGGCGAGGCTGTAGCAGTGCCATGTAGGGCTGCCGAGGGGGGACAGGGCGCCACAGGGTGAGAGGTGGTGGCCGCGCCCGGTGGGCTGGCCCTCGCATCCTGGGCCCTGTCCACAGGCAGCCGCTTTCTTCAGCACCTGGTTCATGCCCCATCTTCCAGATTTTCATAGGAAAGTCAGGCTGTTTTTCCTCAAAATTCCAGTTCTGTAAATGTTGGTGACTGATTCTATTAAAAACCAAGCCAAGCCAAAACCACCACCAGGCCAACCGGAAGAGTCGTGCAGTCTGTGGGCCACTGACTAGCTGGACTTTTCTTCCCAGACTCATTCTTTCAAATGCTCATGTGCTCAGTGACCTTTGAGATGTGTCACCTCCTGGAACCAAAGCTACAGAAGAGAGGCAGGGCCAGGAGGCTGCCCGTGCCGTGCCCAGAGGACCGGGCTGGGGGAGGGCCCTGGGCTGCCCGCCCAGCCACCTGGGACTCTCACCAAGCAGGGGGGCCCCACCTTCATTGCTGCCCTGTGCTGGTCTGGGGTTCCTCCCGGCCACCCCCTCTCCTCCACCCAGCCACTGAAGGGAATTGCGCCAGAGTGGTTGTTTAATTTCCCACCCTTATCACTTCTGTGCTCAAGAACTCTCTTAGAAACTGCAGAGTGATATCGTGCCTTCCCAGGATGGTCTTGCTGGGGAAATCACACCAGGTAGCGCTGGATTAATCTGGCAGAGGAGGCCCGTTCCTTTGACATTTTAACTCTAGTGTGCACCGATGGTGACTCTGGCAACTTAATTATTCTGCGCCTCATTTTCCTTGCTTTTTGAGTAGATTTAATACTAGTTCTCTACCTCGCTGGGTTTTGTGAATTAAAGGGGCGCTTAAGTAATCACTTATCAACTGTTAATAAACGGTCACTGTTGCTTTTATTGACTGGCTCCTGGCTGTTTCACAAGACTTCTCTGATTCTTGTTTTTGTTATAACCACGTTTATACTTTCCCCCCAATATCTGGATATTGCTAAGAGCAGTAAGGCTGCAGAGAGTGTGGGACTTACTGGGTCAGACACACCGAGGGAACCCGCGTCCCCACTTTCTGTCTTTTCCCCCCTTGTCCTGTTCTCTTCTCCCTGAGGCTGCACCAAGGGCAGCAGGCTCAGGCTGTGTGTCCTGTGAGTCCTTGAACCCAGATCTCCTCTCCCTCATCGACTGGAGCAGGTGCGCCTGTGTCCACACAACAGAGGGGGTCGCAGCCTGCAGCCTGCGGGTAGCTGGGGAGGAGCATGAGTAGACAGGGCCCTCCAGAGTGCATTTTCTTGCAGTTTTCTCTGGTAGTAAAAGGAAATGGGGCTGCAGCCGGAGCCAGCGGTATTTCAGCAGATGGTCTTGTAATGGAATGTTTTTTCAAAGTTTTCTGTGAGACATCAGTGACTCTTGGAAAAATATGCATCGAGTCAGGAAGAACAAAAACATGGCTTTGAGCACGCCCTCTCCATGTGCGTTGCTGAGTTGCCCTCTTCGTCCTGGTGAAAGAAGTGGTTTGAGGAAGGTGATCCCAGAAAAGTGGCCTTTCCTGATTTTACTGTGGACTCTAGGGAGGGGGGACTTGGTCCTGGGGTCACGAGTGCCCTGCCCCAGGTCAGGCCTCGGCAGGACCCATTTGACTGTCTGGGAAGGAGCCTCTGAAGTGCTGTGGCCGGTGCTGACCGCTGTGCTGTCTGGGCTGTGCAGCGGAGGGAAAGGAGCGCTGGATTCTTCAGGGCAGAGTCTCCTCAGGCCCAGAGCAGAGCCCCTGGGCATTCCTGGCATCTCTGCACCAGGCCCCGCTGTAGCAAACTCTAGCGACCCTTGAGGAAACCTAAGCTCAGGAAAGTCACGTACCCCATTCAGTATCTTCTGGAAAATAATTTTGAACCCGAGTTGCTTAACCATCACAATGCACTTTCTCTTTAAAAATAGTGCCCCTCCTCCCCCACCACCCCCAAACAACTCAGAAGCATCATTTATTTTATTCTTTTAGCAAATAATACTCTGTGGCACTGGGGATAAAGCAATAAACACAGCATAGCCCTCAGCCGGCAGGAACTTACTAGACTGGTACAAGCTGGTAAACATAAGAAACACACATTTGATGGTCTTTGAACACAGCTCTGTATACGCCCAAGTACATACACCTTGCACGCTGGCATCTGGCAGTACTTGGCAGTGTTTGTAAGCAAATCCTTGTGCTAAATACTGTATTAACTGTGTGATACACCTAACTGGGTATTGCTGACACATGCAGATACAAGACGCATTCTTTCATCTGTCTTTACGGCATAGGTAGATATAGCCTCCCATTTTCAGTCACCGTGGCCTCCTACTCCCTCCCTCCTGCAGTTAATCAGTTGGGTCTTCTCTTGAATCCTGTTTCACCCCCCCCACCCCCCGTCCTTGTCTCTGATCTAGAAGATCACATTGGCCTTCTGACTGGTCTCTCCCCATCTCAGGTATTTTTTTCTTAATATTTTGATAATTTTATTTCAGTATAATTGGTTCCCTTTGTAATTCCAGGTGTTTTTAGCATCTTAATTATATAATTTATATACCATAAAATCACCCATTTAAAGTATACAGCTCAGTGGTTTTTAATATATTCACTGATTGGTACAAGCATCACTACAGTCTAAGCTTAGAACATTGTCATCACCCCACTGAGAAGCCCTGTACCCCATTCGTAGTCACTCACATTCTCCCTCCTCGCCCCACCCCTGGCCTTGGAAACCAGTCATCTGTTTTCTTTCTCTATGGATGTGTCTATTTGAATATTTCATCTAATGAAATCATACGATCTTTTGTTACTGGCTTCATTCATTTAACATAATGTTTTCAAGGTTCATCTATGGTATAGCATGTATCAGTTCTTCAGTCATTTTTATACCTGAATGATATCCCATAGTTTTTGTCTCTTCATCAGTGGATGGACATTTAAGGGCTGGCTAGAGGGGTAAATGGGGAATGACTGCTAATGGGCACAGTTTATTTTGAGGAGGATGAAAATATTCTGGAAATAGATAGCGATGATGGTTGTATAAGCTAATGATGAAACTAAGCGACCACTGAATTATAGATTTTAAAAGGGCATGTTTTGTGGTATATGAATTGTATAGCAATAGAAAAATCCAAAAACAGTTTTTAAAAAGATGACATCTGTGACAGTTAACTATAGATAGAGATATTAAGAAGGACGTACAGGTGTAATGATGGAAAATAAACATTGATATGCGGCCCGCATGAGAGTGAAGTTGACATAGCATGCCAGCATCTCAGTGTCAGTTCAAGTGCAGAGATTATCTCAGATCATCTCAAAGTTATATTTGTCTTTGAGATTTGCCTTTTTGCATTAAAAATCCATTATCCGTTATAGGCGTGGATAGTTATGTTTTCTTTTCTGGTTGAATGTTTAATAATAACACTTTTATTATTGTGAGAGTCATTCTTGGTTACCACTTTTATTTTTAACAGTATGGCATACCAGATACCACACATAATGCTGTATGTGCCTGGTCTCACTTAACTGCACTCCAGCCTCCTAAAATATAGGTGGTATCAGTCTTCCTGTTGTACTGATTAGGAAACTGAGGCCTAGAGAAGCTCTGACTGGCCCAAGGCCACTAAGTTGAAGCAGCAGATCTAGTTTTCAGTTTGTTTTTTTCTAACTCTAAAGCCTACTTTCTTTTTTTTTTAATCTTTTTTTTTTTTTCAAGCTGGGGCACAGGCCAGAGGCGTGGGGCGGCGAGAGGGTTCACCAGAGACAGAGTGGGGAGCAGAACAGGCAGATCAGAAATACACTGCTGAGGGGAGCAGTGGGCGAGGCAGGAGAGGTCTGCCGCACCATGTGGGATTCTCCCCGGCCGGGTGTCGAACTCACATCGCGCGCTGCTGACAGCTCCACAGTGCAGCGCTCAACCGCTGCGCCACCAGGGAGGCCCTAAAACCTACTTTCTTAAACCACTACTCTGTCATCTTTTAAAATTAGAGTACATTATCATTAATCTAAAGGAAGGGTTGCATGGCATATAATTTAGACCCATCACGGATCTTGCAGGGTCTTTGAGGCATCATTATAACTATCATTTATCTTTCTAGAGGTGTGATCTAGTGCCTCGTTACTCAAAGTAACATTACCTGGGAACTTGTTAGAAACATGCAGTCTTGGGCCCATCCCAGACCTATAATTCAGAATCTGTACTTATCAAAATCCCAGGTGATTCAAATGCACTTTAAATATTTGAGCAGTGTTATAATAGATGACCTTAGAGGCATCCAGCTTGATGACTGACCAATGATTTTACATGATCAAACACACTGTTCAGTATGGGATGATGGAGTCCCAGAATGTTGCGGGTAGGTGGGTGAATGAGGAGTCAGAAAACCTACATCCATCTTCCTATATCTGTATGACCTGGAACATAATGAGTCTTATTTTACACATACATAAATGAGGAAGTTTTTTGTTTGTCTCAATTTTTAAAAATAAAACGTTTAACTTTCAGATACTTCATTAGCTATGTAACACATTTTTAAATGTAGAACTTCCATTCTTGTCATTTTAAAATTTCTGTTATTCTCACTTAGCCTGTGAGATTTTTTTAAGAGGGCATATTACCAAACTTGTTTTTAACTCTTTTATTTATTTGCAATTGTATTTTAACCAATGATGTGGTCTGTGTGACATTGAAATGTTCAGATTTTTTTTTTTTTTTTTGTGGATGTGACCAAAAAAAAGTGATTTTTTTTTTTTTAATATTCCATGGACCTCTAAAAAGAATGTAAATATTTCAAATTTGGGGGTAGAGATTCTAGATACATCAAAATTATTCACATTTTCTAAATCCGTATTAATGCCTCCTCTGTAATTTTAGGGGAAAACAATCAACATCTCACCAATAAATGTATCATCTGTAAGTTTTCTGTTCATACTCTTCAGGTTGATGAAATTTCCTTCTAGGTCTTCCTGTAGTTGATTTCTAATTTAATACTTTTGTGGCCATAGGAGGTACTTGGCATGATTTCATCCTCTTAAATTTCTATAGCTGAGGATATTGTATGTCTTTGATTGTTTCGTATGCATTTAAGATCTGCAGTTGTTAAATAGAGTGTCAACTAGGTAATGCTGGATGATAATATTTTTTATATCTTCCATATCCTTGTGTTTTTTTTTCTTGTTCTGTCAGCTGAGAGGGATGTTAAAGTTTTTAACTATTATGGTTGATATCTTTATATCAAATTTAGTTTGTCAAATTTGCCTTTTGTGTTTGGGAGTTTTGTTATTAGGTGCATATATATTTTGTTGTTAGGTGCATATATATTTGGGAATTTTGTTATTAGGTGCAGAATTGTTAGTTTTGCTTGAATAAGTGTCTCTCTTAAGATTATGAACTGTCTTTATATCTAGTAATTTTTTGTCTTGAATTTTCCTTTATCTGATGAAATATTAATTATGCCAGCTTTCTTATACTTTGTGTTTGTATATCTTTTTCCTTTCTTGTTTTAAACATGTTTATGTTTTTATATTTAAATTGTATTTTTTATCAGTGACTGCTAGGTTTTCCCTTTTCATGAGGGAATATAGTAGGCAAAATAATGTTGTCCCCTCCCCAACATCCCCTGCCTCCTGCATATATTCACTTTCTAATCCCCAGGGCCTATGAATATGTTCCTTGACATGGTAAAAGTTACTTTGCAGATATGAGTCAGTTAAGGATATGTGATGGTGATGTTATCTAGATAGGTCCATCTCAAGGATTCTTACCAGGGAAAGAAGAAAATAGGAGAGTCAAAGAAAGAGATGTGATGGTAGCAGAAGTTGGGGTGATGTGGGACCACAAATCAAGAAATGTGGCCAACATTTAAAACTAGAAAAGGCAAGAAAATAGATTATTTTTTGGAGCATGCAGAAGAATACAGCCCTGCCAACACTGTGATATTCCCACTTGAGACTTCTGATCTTATGAACTGTAAGAGAGTAAAAAAAAAAAAATTATTTTTTTAGCCACTATGATAGGAATAGAAATCTAAACAGGGGTTTAAGTCTATTTGCACTTATTATGCTTATTGCTATGATTGTATTTAAGTCTTGATGTTGGATTTTTTTAATCCTGAGACTTGATTTCTGTATGTTCTATCTGTTCTTTGTTCCATAGCTGCACCTTTCTTGTAGGTTTTTTGAGGGTAGATGGTGGAGATGAATTAATATATTTTAGAATTGTATTTTATCTCCTCTATTGGTGTTTTATTTGTGTCTTTCTTGGCTACTGTTTAAGTGATGGCTCTAGAAATTACCTAAAAAGAAAAAAAACTTATGCTAGTCTGTGTTTAAAAAAATAATCCATTACTTCAAAAATTATTTAAGAACTTACAAAAGCATCCTGCTTGGGATTTTTCTGAGCTTCTCAGCTCTGTTTTTTTGTTGAATTCAATTTTGGAAAATTCTTGGCCTTTATCCTTTAATTTTTGGCTTAATTTTTCTCTTTCAGGATTCATATTAAATGAATGCTTTATCACTTGACATTGTCCTATGGATCTTGGATGCCCTGTTGCCATTTTATTGTTTATTCTTTTGTCTCTTTATATGTCAATTTGAGTAATTTCTAATGACATGTTTGCAAGTTCCTTGATTCTTTGCTTTGTCTAGTCTGCTATTAAACTCATGATTTCATGCCATAGCATGCTAGAAATTCATTTGGTTCTCTTTTATAGTTTTGGGTGGTATCATTGAAAATGGCAGAGTAAGGACCTCTGAAAACTCTCATAAAAAATAATGAAAATGGCCAGAATTTATTTTTTTCTCAGAACTCTGAAAATTAACCAAAGGTTAACAACAACTCAGGAACATTTGTTTAGGAAAACAGTGAGCTTTATGACTTTATAATTGTCCTATCACCATCTTCTTCTCCCCAACTAAGCAATAACCTTGAATAATAACAGTTGCAATGAAGGGTAAAAACCAGCAATCTGGCAACCACTGGATGGGGCAGGAAAGGATTAGAGTCCTTCAAAGCCCCACTGCCAAAGAACTGTCATTATTTTTCCTATCTTTTGGTTCCCTGGAAGATCCTAATTGCTAGGATGTCTTTATTTGACTGGACTCAGAAACTGTACAATGAAAATAGCCTTTTCCCAGGGGGCATTTGTCAAAAACAATCAGAGGCAATTGTTGAATATCACAGCTGCCTGAGGAGGTGGATAACAGTTTGGGCAAATAATAGGGTGATCCAAATGCTTAAAAAGCTAGAGAATTCAATATTTATAAGAGGCTCTGAAAAGCTCTGACATACTCCTGGGACTCAAAAAGGCCACATGTATGTGTAGATCTCCTATACACAAGGAGATCTCAAAGAGATCCTCACCTCAATATATTACAATCAGACTGTCAAAAACCAAAGTCAAAGAGAGAATCTTGAAAGTAGCAAGAGAGAAGTAACTCTTCAAGGGATCCTTGATAAGATTAACATTTTTTTTTTCTCACAAATAATGAAGGTCTAATACTGTCTATCTCTCTGTGGAAGTTCTCCATTTCTTCACACCCAGTGTGAAGATTATTTAACAGGTTAATCATAATTATTTTAAAGTCCCTCTTTGTTAATATCTGAGCCATTGCTGTATTTGGTTTTACTCAGTGTTTTCTCTTTATGGTAGATCATTATTTTTTTGTTTATATGTGTATGTTTAAATTTTTGATTTAAACATTTTGTGTAAACATAACAAAAACAGCAGACTCTGCAATATGTATTTCTGTCCATGAAGTGCTTTCTTTTGTTTTGTAAGACTATTATTATGGGGAATGGGTCTCTTATAAGTGCAATAGAGTTTATTTTGCTCCCTTTTACCCAGCATGATAATCTGTTTCCTTTAATAGTGAGATCAGTGGATTAATTAGTATGTATTACCTATTGCTAAATAACAGATCACAAAACTTAGTGGATCAAAACAATAAACATTTACTTATCTCATTGTTTCTGTGGGTCCTGGATCTGGTCTGGGCTTGGTTCGGTGCCTCTGCACAGGTTTCTCATGGTGCTGCTGGCTAGATGCTGCTGAGGCAGTGGTCTTATCTTGAGTACTCAGTTCAAGGAGGACCCCTTCCAAGCTACCTCATGTGACTGCTGGCAGGATTTAATTCTTCCAGGACTGTTGGCTGGAGAACACTCTCAGTACATGGGCATCTCAATAGCGCAGTGCACAGTGTGGGAGTTTGCATCATCTTGTAAGTATGCAAGTAAGGGTGAGGGAAAGAGTGTGAGCAAGACAGAAATCACTCTCTTTTGCAATTGGAAAGTGACATCCTATTACTTGTACCAGTTTATTAGAAGTTCATCACTAGGTGCAGCTCACACTTAAGTGGGTGAATGCCAGGATGAGTGGTCATTGGGGACCATCACAGAAGCTAACAAACACATATTTATTGTGATAACTGACATACTTATATAATTTTATTTGGTATTTTGGTTTATATCTTTTCCTCTGTCGCCTCTGTTTCCCTGCAGTCCTCCATCATTCTCCTTATACCCACATCTTGCCCCCTTCCTCCACATCAGTTTCATCTTAACTCTCCCCAACCCCCCTCTTCTCTAACTTGCCTTCTATTCTAACATCTAACCTCGTTCTCTTCCCTTTCTTTTCCCCCCCTTCTCTCTCTTCTACTTCTCTTCCTCTGCTCTCCCATCCAAGCTATTTTTCAGAAATAGCCATTTAGACCACATTGGAATCTGGCAGTTTATCTTCCCCATTCATACTTTTTATCTCTGTCTTCTGTTGCAACATTCTGGCTTAGATCTCTGTTCTGCATTCCAGCTTGCTAATTGTCCCCTTACTGCCTCAGCTAAGGGTAGATCTTATCCATTTTATTTTGAAGAAACTAAAACTTACAAAATGTTCTCCTGTTTGGGGGTTTGTCTGTCTCAGGTTAATAATTTCTTCGTTTTAAAATCAAATTCATTTATCATTTTGAATACATTAAATTCATTATCAATTGTAAAATTGAACACTGCTTGAAATTTGATCATGCTATGAAATTAATGGGTTTTTGGGGGAGGGGGTGCAATGATACTATGGTTCTACTTAGGAAGCAAAGTCCTTTTGGAGAAATATATTCATCTGCTGTAAGACATTTGGGGGTAGGTAGAGGCTGGGGTGTGTAGGGAAAAAAGTTATTCTTAATTTATAATTTTTGTAGTGTACTGATGTCTGGGGCTTTACAAGGTTGTTACAGCTTGTGTTTAAACTTTCACATAATAAAAAGTTTTAAAGACACTGCTGTCATAATGTCCTCTAAAATTAATTTCATTTGGAGTGAATCCACAGTCTGGTTACTGATTTGAAGCATTACATTTCTTTGCATATTTGGGATTTAATTTGCGACTCATTTAGAGTAGAAAGTTTGCCTTTTGTCTTATTTTGCACTGCTTTGTTGTCTCTTCCGTTTTGTCCATGGCCTCTTTTCCCTGCCGAGCATTGTGTATTTGTCTGCACCTGCGCTGAGTGCAAGGCTCGGGTGACTGTGGCCTCCTGAGACCTGTCTCCACCGCGGTCCTGGTCATGCTGTGGAGCTGGGGCCTGAGCTGGGGTGCTTGGTTCAGCTGTCTCCTCAGGACCGGATCTGCAGTCTCTGGGCTGAACCTCGGTCCAGGCAAAAGGAAGCCAAAGCCCCACCTGTGAGTCTTCAGAAATCTTTCTGTGGCAGCTTCTTAGTCTGGAGCCCCAGGCTCCCGCCGTCATCCCCCGCCTCTGCGGAGCAGGGTTTGTTCCAGCTACTTCTGCTTGCCACTCAGCAGGCCTGTTGCTTTGCATTTCTGTTCTGTTGGACATTTTAATCTTGTTTTTGAACCTGGCATGTCTTTTGGTCTACTGTTCTTACATTTTATCTGCCCTTGCTCTGTGCTTGGAGCAGAGTAGATGCATCCAAGTGTGAACTCACTCTGCTATCTTGACTGGAGGAAGTCCTTGACTAAATCACTAAAGATTCCTTTCAATTCCCCATTCAAAGACTATAATCCGCTGAGCAGATCTTCATAATGGTGATATTTTACCTTTTTATCGGAGGCAGGATACTTCATTCAATATTTTTCCCTGGAAGACTGTCTCAGAAATCTCCTTAGAGAAATAGCAACCCGCTACCCCACAAGTTATTCTGTCTCTGGTCTCCTCAGCAGTAGCACTCTGAGTTATCTTATTTATCTGCACACACGGGTGTCTCTCCCACTGGGATCTAAGCTCCATGAGAGCAGAAACTTCCTCTCTCATTTCCCTTTTGTATTCCCAACCCTTTACCATAGTGCCTGTCACACGGTGGACACTCTAGAATGTTCTGATAAATTGCCAAATCAGTCATGGGAGCCTCCCTGTGCGTCCTCGACGCTGTGGTCGTGCGGAGAGACGTGAGTGCTGAGGCAGCGTGCGGCATGGCCGGCGTTCCTGATGCCCGTCTCCATCCGCAAGACCGAGTCACCCCAGAGTGCCTGCTCTGGGCCCGGCCGACACCCAGGCATTGGCACTGCGTTCATTTTCTACGACTCTTTTTCATGTGTCACCTCCTGTCCATTGTCAACTATTGGATTTCATTATAAATCTCAAAGATGAACAGAGAGAGTAGGTGCCGCCTATTAGTGGCTGGTGTGGGGACAGTGAACGTGCCAGCTTGCTGGCTCATGGTGGAGGCCCAGGCTGTGGAGTGTGCGGGAGTCAGGCCAGGCCCTTCCTCTCAGGAGCTTCTGTCCCTGTGGGGGAGACAGCCACATAGCTCTCTAAACAGTTAATCACTTCCTTACTTAGTTGTGTTGCAAATTGACATGACTATAAAAGGAGGCCTCCACAGAGTGAGTGTGTGTTTGTGTGTGTGTGTGTGTGTGTGTGTGTGTGTGTGTGTGTGTGTGTGTGTGTGTGCGCGCGCGCGTGCGCAGTCTCTCTCTGGTCTGAGGAAGCCATATGGTTGGGAGCTTTTCCCGGGGCCTCAGCTCTGCATCCCGCTCCTGGCCTAGACGTGTGTGCTGGCACAGGCCCAGGAACCACGCGTGGAGGATTCCTGGAGCCTTTGCCCAGCGGAGGCATCCTGATGTGTCGGCGGCTGCTGGGTGGACACATGGAAGCGCCTCCTGGTCTTCTGTCCCACTGACCCCTAATGAATGACAACTGAAGAGCCTCATGGCAATTTTGTTTTCAGATGTCATCTCTCTGCTTGGCTGGGACTGTTGGCCTGAAAACGGCAGGTTGGGAGCCCTGGAGTTATTCCTGTACTGGCCGCTTCGTTGTACCAGACCAGCTTCTTCTCTGATTGCGCAGGGATAGTTAGTGCTTAAGTGCTGGCTGCTGACAGCCCAGCGCAGATTAGCCAGCCACACTTGCATTCCGGGGACACTGCCTCAGCAGCATGCTTTGAAAAGTCCTGGGAGAAATCCCCAGCATTCAGTCTCACTGTTTGTATTTAGCTTTTCTGAAGTGTTGGCATTCCACAGGCATTCCAGAAGCCTTCTTGGCATTTTCAGATATTGCACAGCTGCCTTAGGAGTCAAGTTACTTTTCCCTATTCTAGAGGTAAGAGGAAAATCCACAGAAACAGATAGCAGCTTGTTCAGATTTCCAGCCACTCATGGTCAGGTCACTGTGAAAAGTCCACTCTTCAGTGGTCAGCCTGTCACCAAGTCCCTGGTTCCTGTGTCCCTGGGAGCAGCGTGGTCCTCCGAACCTGAGCCTTTGCTCATGCACGGTCCTGTGGTCAGCACCTCATTACTGACCCTTCCTGTGGCTTCAGAAAGGCCTCATGTCAGGGGGAGAAGCATTGCCTAGGAAACGAGCTTTCAAAAACATCAGTTCCTGCTATTTTTGAACAGTTCACAACCATGTGCTGACACCATGGTGTGGTTTGGAGGAAGAGGCTTGGGATTGGAGTCATACCGACTTAAGTTCAACCTCCGTCCTTGGCCAGCTTGGTGCTCGTAAGAATTAAGTGATGCAGGGAGCCGAGGACAGCGCCTGGCACACATGACCCTCTCCGCAGGCACGGACAGTGAGCAGGTGGAGCTCTCTCCTGCCAGCACCAGCCCAGCCCCACCCCTGGTGTTCTCAGACCCCTGGGCAGAGACGACACCTTGACCCAGAAATTCTCTAAGAAACTCTGAGGACACAGGTACCCCAGCAAGGAGGATGTATGTTTCTGCTTCACCATGATAGAGGTGTCCCTTTGTGGCGGCCCACTGTGACCCTGTCCATTTCTGTCAGGGCTTCCTTTTACCTGCATAGTCCTGTGTGGGGGTGCAGCAGCGGGGACTTCTGTTTCAGGGTTATACACTATACCTGAATAAGCTGGAACAATGGAGTTAGGAAATTGTTCATGGCTACCCAGCTGGATATGGGGTAGGGGTGTTGGATCCCAGTCTGCTGGCTCCAGGCTGCTCACCCTGGTTAGCTCTACCCCACCTAACTAACAGCCTGGGACAGTCTTTGGCCACGTGTGCCAGCACTCCTGCTTATTCCTTAGTGAGCAGCTACCCCCAGCTCTAGGATCCTGGCTTCTGAAACTGCATTCATGGGGAAGAGGCTCGCCGTTCAGATCCCTGGTCCTGACCCTGAGGCGGGGCATGTTCCTCACCAGAAGGGCCTTTGGACATCCTTGCCTCTCACGGCTCGGAGCATGAGTTGGTGGTATAGGGCGGTGCCAGGTGTGAGGACTCCAGGGCTGGCAGACGGCTCTGGCCCCTAAGCAGCGCAGCTCCCCGGCTAAACCCTGCATCTGCTGAGGTTCAAACCTGGCAGCTGGGAGCTTTGGAACAGTCGCTTAGCCCCTCTGTTGCCTTATCCATAATGTGGAACCATAATCTCCCCACCTACATTTTATTGTAAGAATCAAATGAAAGAATCTTGGGGAAGCACTTGGACCAGGACTTGGCATACAATAAGCATTTAATAAATGTTAAGTGCTTATCCTCTGTGATAGGGTTCCAGCAGTTATCTACCTGGAAGGCTCGGGGGGAGAATTACACACGAGACGTGTGGGCGAGCTGGCACATCACAGGTTTTCAGTTCACTGTGGCTACTCTTTGCATTGTTAACGTTGCCGTGAGCAGAAAGCATCTGTCCCGCTCTCCCTGCAGCGCCTGCCCGCCCAGCGCCCGCCGCTCACGGGCTTTGTTCTCTTCCAACTAGGCCAGGGAGCTGGAGAGCCGGGAGGCAGAGCTGAAACGCCGTGACACCATCTTTAAGGAGCAGCTGGGGCGCATTGAGAAGAAGGTAAGGCGGAGCCTCCTGGCCACAGTCCACCGTGGCGGGGAGAGGAGCCCAGTGCCCCAGTGCCCCTGCCCCCGCTGCCAGGCCCCCTGTAGCACGCCTGCCCTCCCTGCCTCCCTCCCTCGCATGGCAAGCACCACGCCCCCAACCTCTCAACAAGTTGCATTCACAGACATAATTGGTTTTTAATTGGCCGCTTTCTGTTGAATGCGGCTGGCTCTGTTCTAGTTCAGTTTTACCAAGAATTCACTTTCACCACAGGGCGGTGCTGAGACCCAGTCTACCTTTCTCACTATAGTTAAGCTGCATTGGATAAAAATAATAATAACGTGAAGTCTTGCTATACAAATATATCAGAGTTGTATCATTCGTTTTCTCCTGGGAGTCGGGAGATCAGAGGGCACGATGGCTACACACACCGCTTCCTCAGGATAAGCCTTTGAATGAATGAGACTCAGAGACACATCACCGTTCCCGCTTTGTCTTTATTTTTAAGCTTACAAGGACTCTTGAAAACTCATTTGGTAACTTGCTTACTGGGGGGAGGGGGGGAGGCACTTAATTTGTTGGTCATGACAGATTTTTCAAAGAAACAGCTTAAAACATGGGAGGGGATGGTTGGGAGGTTAAAAAAAATGTTCTCCCTAATGCTTGACACAGCATGCCAGGCCGCCAGAGCCATCAGCTTATTGCAGGCAAATCTTCGAGAATCGTTTGTCACGGTTTGGAGCTTTGAAATTGACAGTTTGCTTGAGGGGCTTGATTTCCATAGTGGCTTTCTCCTGAGGCGAGCCGCATGGAGTCTGGCGGAAACGTGCGTGTCCGGCCTCCCGGGCAGGGCAGAGGCCAGAGGTTCCTCCCTGCTTGGTGGACACCCATGTGTGCACCCCCTGGGGGCTTTTTTGGGGTGCCCAGAATTGCACGTGAACACGAAGCACCACTAGTGAGAGCCGTGCAGTCCAGGTTGGCGGTAGCGCGCCCCGGCGGCTGACAGAGGCGGTGCTGCCCGGAACAGCCGCCTCTCCGGGTGGGCTCTAGCTTGTCATGACAAGGACTGTGATGTGAGCCTAGAAAGGGTAAGAAAACTGCTACCAGCCACAACTCCAATGATTACAGTCGCCCATATGTTCATAAGCACAGATTTGCCGCTGTTGTTGTGATGTGTGTAATCCTGCTGTCTCCTGCTGTGCTCCTCTTGCCTCCCCTCCTGGCTTTGGCTCTAGAAGCATGTGTGCTGGTGTCTGTTTTGGGGTGGAAGGGAAGTAACCTCAGCATTTCTGCTTCTCTAATTTCTGTTTTCCTCATGTCACTCTGCTCTCATCTCTACTCTCATTCTCCTGAAACCAGTTCTCTCCTTTGCTGAGGGAAAGGAAATTCTCCTGGAGGAGTTCTTTCTTAGCTGTTCTTCCTCACTCATAATAAAGTGAAATCCAAACTCCTTACATATGCAGATGTAGAGTTTTTGGGAAAAAACAAAACAAAACAAGACATGCAGTTTACCTACGTGATTGTGAACGGTTATTGAATGATTCCAGAGGGAGGTGTAAAACATGATCTCTTTTCTGGCTCTTACACACTGGTATCTTGTAAAAAAAAGAAAGAAGAAAGAAAAGAAAAGTACCTCCAGCATCCCAGGAACTGCAGACCGGTGAGGGGTGAGGGAGGAGTGGGGCGGGAGGGGGCAGGAGAGAAGAGAGCAGAGAGGCATGAGGCTTGATTGTATCAGTTTTGAAAAAAGGTTTTCGATCTTCTTTGTGGATAATTTTATTCCTGTAATGGCTGGGAGGATGGAAAACACAGCATCTGACAATCTTTTTTATTAGCTGTTGCTTTTATGTAATTCTGCTTTCATTTGTTGAATACTCTCAGACCTTGACATTTGCGGCGTCTGTAGTCACAGCTTCGGGACCTTCCAATCATTAAGCTCCTTCCTTTTTTTCCCCCTGCTTTCCTGTCAAGTTTAAAAATTGATGGTGAAACCTGTTCAAGGGGAAACTTGGAACAGCTATTGACTCGCCCTCGACCACCCAAAATAGTTCATGTGGTCGCGGGCAGGAGGTGCGTGGGGTGGGGGAGGCAGAAGCCCGTCTGGCTCTTGGAGGTGCTGCCGTGTGACCCGGGCCTCGGCTGGACCCCGCTGCCCTTCTGTCTGTGGAAGCTGTTCCGGAGGCCGACCCGTCGTGGTGGGCAGGTAGGGAAAGCTTGCCCAGAATCCAGCCTTCTTTTCAAGGGGGCGACTTCTTGACCCGTTTTTACTGCAGTATTTAATTCTCTAGATGATTATCCTCAAGTGTGGAAATCATATTTTGCAGGCTCCTATGTTTTACAATCTTTCTGAGTAATTGTTCCTCACATCTACTTGGCAAGATCTAAGTGGGGAACATTTTTCTGTTTCACCACAGAAAGCAGTGGGCTGCTGGGGTTCAGGGGCCTTTGAGTGTCCGGTGGCCTATGGAAGCCCCCCGCTCTGCCCCGGCCCCAGGTGTGGTGTCCACGACACGTTGTGGAGCAGAGGGTAGCACAGGCTAACAGTGGGCCTGGGCTTGGTTTTGCTCTCTGCCCCCACTGCATCCCCTCACCTCTTGTTTTCTTCATCTATAAAATGGGGGTGCTGATGCCTTTGTCAGGGAGTTGAGGGCATTAGAGGCGGCCACGTCTGCAAGCGTGTTGGTGTAGGTTTGCTGCCTGGCAGCCCAGCTCTTGCTGAGTGTACAGAGAGCTGGTTCTCTCTTTCAAGTCCCCACAATGCAGTGGAGTTAATGAATGAGTGTGTGCTGAGCAGTGGCCTGCCTTTCTGGGATAGGGGCGCCTCCTCTTTGGGCTTTTCCAGGTCCTGCCATGACAGCGTCAGTCACACAGACGCGGGGGGTGAGAAGGGCCCTGAGCGGAGCAGTATGGGGACGGTGGGCTGCTCTCATGTTGGCGCTCTCACATGCCTGAGGGTGTTCGAGAACAAGGCCTTTTCCATGTCAGATGTGTGGCCCAAGGGGGTGACGCTCTACCTCCTGTGACTGTCAGCATCATGGCTGCTGCATCTCTGCCCGCGTCACCTGGTCTCCTGGCACCTTTCTTGGCCATGCTTAGTGGACCCCACCCACCCACACCTGGATTCTGCTGTCAGGGGCTGAGGGTGACCAGTGCCCCTTCAGGCCCAGCATGCTGAGTGGCTCTGAACTAGCCCTGGACAGCCACTGAAGCGCCCACTCTGGCTGGCCAAGAACTTGTTTTCTGTCCTTGACTTGGGATCAAGTGCTATGGGGTGAGGAACCGTGGGCTTTGGAGTCACAGAGTTTTGTCTCAGTGCTGGCTTTGTCTCAAGAACTTAACTGTATGAGGCAACAACAAATGCTGGAAAGGATGTGGAGAAAAAGGAACTCTTCTACACTCCTGGTGGGAATGTGAACTGGTCCAACCACTATGGAAAGCTGTATGGCGATTCCTCAAACTGCTAAACATGGAGCTCCCATACGACCCAGCAATCCCACTTTTGGGAATTTACCCAAAGGACACAAAAACACTAATCCGAAAGGAT